>WNWK01042030.1:0-16167 GCA_009830355.1 Cherax destructor | reverse complement strand
GAGGGTGTATGGCTGGCCGAGGGGGTATGGCTTCCGAGGGGGTGTATGGCTGGCCGAGGGGTGTATGGTGGCCGAGGGGTGTATGGCTGGCCGAAGGGTGTATGGCTGCTCCTTGATATTTATCGGTGGCTTGCAACGCTTTTAATCTTGATTCTAAAATGGGGCCACGGACCCCCTGGGACCGCTCGGTTACTCAAGAGTGTCCTCGACACTTAGCAATTGATGCGCCAAATCCATTATGAATTTTTTCATTTACCAGAGCATAAAAATACAACTATTTGAGTGGAGATAATGGAAGGTCCAGAAATTTTGAGGTTGAAAACGGGCCCTCGTACTCGAAAAAAAATCGTGTACCACCAGAGGCGGATCTATTGTGAAACTGAAGAAGCTTAAGCTTCAGGGCCCCTAATCCCGGAGGGCCCCCAGAAGCGACTTTAGTCCACATTGCTTAAAAATTCTGGATCTACTGTATGAAAAGAGGCTGCGAAGGGGCCCCCCCATAACAGTTCATGCTTCAGGACCCCAAAAATGTAGGTCCACCACTGTGTACCAGTGCTCTAACATATACCAGGACAGAACTTGAGATGTGATTATTGCTGGGGAATAACATGAAATCGACCCTGGTGAAGGCGTCCCCAGCAGGATAACCACTAAGCACTGGAGGAGGTAACAACCCATACCCTTCCCTCCCTTCCAGGTAACTTTGCATTTATGGATCAACTGCGACCGACTCTTCAAAGTAAAGCTCTGTACTTTGCCCTGACTGAACACCTTCAGTGAGACGAAAATATAAACATCGCAATTTGTACTTCGTATTTCTTTCCTCGGTGGGTCCCCGTTTTGAGCGTTACAATACAATATATGATTTATGGCATTTTATTGAGATGTTTCGTCCACCAGGGACTTTTTCAAAAGTCTTATCCGTAAAATGACACAAGACATACACTAATAACACGCACGACGTTTCGGTCCGACTTAGACCATTTACAAATTGGACCGAAACGTCGTCGTAAGCCTCTCCTATGTACGGGTTCCAGTCACTGTTTTGAGAATTTTCGTTGTTAGTAAGCCACATAGTCTCTCATATTTGTCGGTGTTTAATAAGTGTTCCTAATTCAGCATATAGTCTCACCTTCATATATCACTGCATTTATTAATCTTAATATAAGTTAAAATTGGTTAAATTTTGTAAATTGCCATCCGCCTAACCCGGCATTGCCTAACGTAGTCTAACTTAACCTGACGTAATTAAGCCCGACAAGACGTAATCTGAGGTAGGATAATTTAACCAAATTTAACGCAGTCTAACGTAGACTGACTTAGTATATGTAGAAAGACTGGCTTGAGCTGCTGATGTAGCAGTAGTTACTAGTTGTTAATGGAACTTTTAGAGACACTTGGCCTGTTGATTGTGTGTGGTAGTAGTAGTGGTAGTAATGGTAGTAGTGGTAGTAATAGTAGTAGTAGTGGTAGTAATAGTAATAGAAGTAGTGGTAGTAATAGTAGTGGTAGTAATAGTAATAGTAGTAATAGTAGTAATAGTAGTAGTGGTAGTAATAGTAGTAGTTAGTAAATAGTAGTGGTATAATAGTAGTGGTAGTAATAGTAATAGTAGTTAGAATAGTAGATTAAGAATAGTATTGTAGGGAGATAGTATATAGTAATGGTAGTAGTATAGTAGTAGTAGTGTAGTAATAGTTGTAGTGGTAGTTGGTGGTAGAAAATAGTATGTAATAGTGTAGTGAGTAATAGGGTAATAGTGGAGTAAGTAGGATAAGTGGTAGTGTAGTAGTAATAGTGGTAGTTAGTAATAGTAGGTAGTGGTAGATAATAGTGGTAGTGGTAGTAATAGTGGTAGTGGTAGTAAAGGGAGTGGTTTAAAAATAAGTAGGGGGTTAGTGGTAGTAATAGTGGTAGTGGTAGTAATAGTGGTAGTGGTAGTGGTAGTAGTAATAGTGGTAGTAATAGTGGTAGTGGTAGTAATAGTGGTAGTGGTAGTAATAGTGGTAGTGGTAGTAATAGTAATAGTGGTAGCAATAATAGTAGTTCATGTGTGTTGTGCATTGACCCTTTGTATGTCTTCCCTCTTTCTCTTCCTCCTCATTTTCTTCTATTTCTCTTTTTTTCTCTTCTTCCGTTGCTGTCACTACCGTGACCTTCGCCGCTTCACCATCAACTTCCTCCTCCTCTTCCTTCTTCTTGATAAAGACTGGAGGCTCACATTCACAGGTGGTCACATTAACAAGGACATATTCTTCCCTTTATAACGGCAATTTTGTTTTTCTCTCTCATTTTATCTCATTTGTGTCCAGGTTCTCTGTACATCTTTATTCCTTGTCTCCTCCTCTGTTTGCTGTAGATTTATTCTTGATTTCCGTGTTTATTCCTGATTGTATGTGTACTCTTGTTTACTGTGAATACTTCTGATTGTTTGCTGTGATTACTTCTGAGTGTTTGCTGTGTTTACTAATGATTGTTTGTTGTTTACTCTTATGTGTTTGCTTCTATTTCCTGTGTTTACTTCTGAAAGCTGTCACTGTCTCTGACTGTAACTGTGGTTATCACTGTCTTTGGCTGTCACTGTGCCTGTCACTGTCTGTGGCTGTCAGCTGTCACCGTCTCTGGCTGTCACTGTGGCTGTCAATGTCTCTGGTTGTTACTGTCTGTTTATGGCTGTCTCCGGCTGTTTTTACCTTGCTACCCTCCTCTTCCTTGGATCAAACCAAATTACCTCGTATTTCTCAGGCTGTGTATGACTTGAAGTTTTTAACACTTCCCATGACCATAATAATTATAATAATTAATAATAATAAGTCATTGTTTTTCATAAAATACATTTATTCTCTTCAAAAATACTCTTATTTGTTCCTTTATCTCCTCCTCCAAAAAAATCTTTCTCTTTATTCTCTCTCTCCCTCTTAATTTTCCCCTCTCCCTTTCCAGCTTTCCCCTCAGATAACGCCAGAAAGGAGAAGAGAGCTTCTCTCTCTAGGGATTTCGATACCATCCTCAGGATTCCTCTTAGGGAGTTTGTATATCCGTGTACATTGATAAGGGAAAAATAACTTAACCTAGTTTGCGCATACATATATATATATATATATATATATATATATATATATATATATATATATATATATATATATATGTTCTATTGGTAAAACTTGGATTTTGGTTAAATAGCAAACGCTCACCTTGCCATATAAAACGAGTGAAAATTTGTATGCAATAATTTCGCCAAAATCATTCTGAACATAACGAAAAAAATATATATCATTGTGTTTATTTATTATTAAATTAATGTTAACGTATCTAAAATATATTTAGTTGGGTTAGGCTAAATTAAATTGCGCTTGTTGTAATAAGGTTAGTAGGTTTTCAAAGTTTCTCTTGGTACAAAATTATAAATTCTTACATTAACATAAATGAAAAAATATATCTTTAAACGTATATGAGAAAATTTTAGAAAGAACTTAATTTTAGATGAGTTCTTGCTAATTGACAGTTTTACCTAATCGGCACGACATATATATCATATATATATATATATATATATATATATATATATATATATATATATATATATATATATTGGTAGTAGGTTGGTAGACAGCAACCACCCAGGGAGGTACTACTCATCCTGCCAGGTGACTGTGAAACAGAAACCTGAAACTGTTTTACATGATGGTAGGATTGCTGGTGTCTTTTTTCTGTCTCATAAACACGCTGGATAACAGGTATATCTAGCTACATCATACTTACACTTTAGGTCACACTACACAGGCATGCACATGCATATATATATACATACACACATCTAGGTTTTTCTTCTTTTCTTGATAGCTCTTGTTCTTTTTATTTTCTCTATTGTCCATGGGGAAGTGGAAAAGAATCTTTCATCCGTAAGCCATGCGTGTCGTATGGAGGCGACTAAATGCCGGGAGCAATAGGATGTAGTGTAGATGATAAGAAAGAGATGATTGCTGATGTTATGAATGAAAAGAAGTTGGATGTCCTGGCCCTAAGCGAAACAAAGCTGAAGGGGAAGGCGAGTTTCAGTGGGGAGAAATAAATGGGATTAAGTCAGGGGTATCTGAGAGGGTTTGAGCTAAGGAAGGGGTAGCAATAATGTTGAAGGATCAGTTATGGAAGGAAAAGAGTGAATATAAATTGTAAATTCAAGGATTATGTGGATTAAAATAAGGGTCGGATGCGAAAAGTGGGTCATAATAAAGGTGTATGCACCTGGAGAAGAGAGGAGGTAGAGGAGAGAGAGAGATTTTGGGAGATGTTAAGCGAATGTATAGGAACTTTTGAACCAAGTGAGAGAGTAATTGTGGAGGGGACCCAAATGCTAAAGTAGGAGAAACATGTAGAGAGGTGTGGTAGGTAAGTTTGGGGTGCCAGGTGTAAATGATAATGGGAGCCCTTTGATTGAACTTTGTATAGAAAGGGGTTTAGTTATAGGTAATACATATTTTAAGAAAAAGAGGATAAATAAGTATACAAGATATGATGTAGGGCGAAATGACAGTAGTTTGTTGGACTACGTATTGGTAGATAAAAGACTGATGAGTAGACTTCAGGATGTACATGTTTACAGAGGGGCCACAGATATATCAGATCACTTTTTAGTTATAGCTACAGTGGGAATAAAAGGTAGATAGGATACAAGGAAAATAGAAGCAGTAAGTAAGAGAGAGGTGAAGGTTTATAAACTAAAAGAGGAGGCAGTTAGGTAAGATATAAACAACTATTGGAGGATAGATGGGTTAGTGAGAGGTAGGCAATGGGGTCGAAGATGTATGGGGTAGATTTAAAAATGTAATGTTACAGTGTTCAGTAGAAGTTTGTGGTTACAGGCGAGTGGGTGCGGAGGGAAGAAGAGCGATTGGTGGAATGATGATGTAAAGAGAGTAGTAAGGAGAAAAAGTTAGCATATGAGAGGTTTTTACAAAGTAGAAGTGATGCAAGGAGGGAAGAGTATATGGAGAGAAAAAGAGAGGTTAAGAGAGTGGTAAATCAATGTAAAAGAGAGCAAATGAGAGAGGGTGAGATGTTATCAACAAATTTTGTTGAAAATAAGAAAAGTTTTGGAGTGAGATTAATAGTTGAGGAAGCCTAGGGAACAAATGGATTTGACAGTTAAAAATAGGAGAGGAGAGTTATTAAATGGAGAGTTAGAGGTATCGGGAAGATGGAAGGAATATTTTGAGGAGTTGTTAAATGTTGATGAAGACAGGGAAGTTGTGATTTGTGTATAGGGCAAGGAGGAATAACATCTTGTAGGAGTGTGGAAGAGCCAGTTTGAGTGTGGGGAAAGTTCGGAGGAAGGGTAGAATGAAAGGGGTAAGGCAGCTGGGATTGATGGGATAAAGATAGAAATGTTAAAAGCAGGTGGGGATATAGTTTTGGAGTGGTTGGTGATATTATTTAATAAATGTATGGAAGAGGGTAAGGTACCTAGGGATTGGCAGAGAGCGTGTATTGTTCCTTTGTATAAAGGCAAAGGGACAAAAGAAAGTGCAAAAATTATAGGGAATAAGTCTGTTGAGTGTACCTGGTAAAGCTGATGACACTGTGCTTTTGGGAGATTCTAAGAGAATTTGCAGAGGTTGGTGGATGAATTTGGTAGGGTGTGTAAGAGAAGAAATTTGAAAGTGAATATAGGAAAGAGTAAGGTGATTAGGATAACAAAAAGATTAGGTGACGAAAGATTGGATATCAGATTGGAGGGAGAGAGTATGGAGGAGGTGAATGTATTCAGATATTTGGGAGTGGACATGTCAGCAGATGGGTCTATGAAGGATGAGGTGAATCATAGAATTGATGAGGGAAAAAGGGTGAGTGGAGCACTTCGGAGTCTGTGGAGACAAAGAACTTTGTCCATGGAAGTATAGAGGGGAATGTATGAGAGTATAGTTATACCAACACTGTTATATGGGTGTGAAGCATGGGTGATGAATGTTGCAATGAGGAGAAGGCTGGAGGCATGGAGATGTCATGTCTGAGGTCAATGTGTGGTGTGAATATAATGCAGAGAATTCGTAGTGTGGAAATTAGGAGGAGGTGCGGGATTACCAAAACTATTATCCAGAGAGCTGAGGGGTTGTTGAGGTGGTTCGGATATGTAGAGAGAATGGAACGAGACAGAATGACTTCGAGAGTGTATAAATCTGTAGTGGAGGGAAGGCGGGGTAGGGGTCGGCCTAGGAAAGGTTGGAGAGAGGGGTTAAAGGAGGTTTTGTGTGTGAGGGGCTTGAACTTCCAGCAAGCATGTGTGAGCGTATTTGATAGGAGTGAATGGAGACAAATGGTTTTTAATACTTGACGTGCTGTTGGAGTGTGAGCAAAGTAAGATTTATGAAGAGATTCAGGTAAACCGGCAGGCCGGACTTGAGTCCTGGAGATGGGAAGTACAGTGTCTGCACACTGAAGGAGGGGTGTTAATGTTGCAGTTTTATAACTGTAGTGTAAAGCACCCCTCTGGTAAGACAGTGGTGGAGTGAATGATGATGAAAGTTTTTCTTTTTCGGACCACCCTGCCTTGGTGGGAATCGGCCGATATGTTAATAAAATAATAAAAATAATATATATATATATATATATATATATATATATATATATATATATATATATATATATATATATATATATATATATATATATATTTATATATATATATATAATTATATATATATATATATATATATATATATATATATATATATATATATATATATATATATATATATATATATATATATATATATATATATATATATATATATATATATATATATATATATATATATATATTATATATATATATATATTCATTATGCGGGCATGATTCGTAATCTTCAGCATTCAATGACTACCAATTTCAGCTTCACTGAAGATCTTGAAGGCCGACACGAATGCAAAAAATGCTCGACATTGAGATGCAAATACCACCTTCACGACTGACTGCAAGGTGCCACATTTTTCTTGCAAGTAGGACGCTTCTCTACCATTCCTTTTCATATATAATTTTTCTGAGACATCTAGCCAGTTATTAGATTCCAGATATTTGTTTTCCTTATTTTTTTCATCGAGTGATGCAGAATTCGCTACTCAAATAATAATAATAATAATAATAATAATAATAATAATAGAACTTTTATACTCCCATTCGTAAAGGAACTTTGGCTCCTAGAACTGGGGCTAATCTCTCCTTCCACAGCTGAAACTTAATTACCTCACATTTCCAGACGACTTTTAATTAGGAATTTAAGAGATCTTACATATTAAACAACTTCAACCTGGACTCTGTGATTATTCTCCAATTAAGTTATTTATTCTGAAATTCCAATAGATCACCCCTCGTTCGGTTATTGGTTTACATTGTGTATTGTGGTTTACATTGTGTATTGTGGTTTACATTGTGTGTTGTGGTTTACATTGTATGTTGTGGTTTACATTTCGACATCAAAGTCAGAAGTCATTCACAACACTGTGCACCGTGTATGTGAGTCAGACCCATATTTGAGTATGAAGCACCAGTATGGAACCCACACCTGGTCAAACACGTCAAGAAATTAGACAAAGTGTGCTGTGGTTTACATTGTATGTTGTGGTTTACATTGTGTTGTGGTTTACATTGTGTGTTGTGGTTTACATTGTGCTGTGGTTTACATTGTGTTGTGGTTTACATTGTGTGTTGTGGTTTACATTGTGTGTTGTGGTTTACATTGTGTGTTGTGGTTTGTCTCTGAGAGTAACTGCTTGATATGCACGACATTTATAACCACCTCATTACTGGTTTGTTTAATATTTTTTTCCATTTTCTTATGTTTTGCTAACGAGTCGCTGTGTTTTATATTGAATACTTAAGTTGTACATTATTGCCAGACCCCAGAATATGATTCCTGATGATCCTGATAGATTTATCACCGAAATGTTGATTTTTTTTCTATATTAAATACCCTTTGAAGATACCTTACTATTTCCCACCTACCAAATTGTACGTAAATATAAGTTACGTTAACGCAACTCACGTAGAGATTTCGCTCTATAGGAAAGCTGTAAGCATTGAGGTGGCGTCTCCTTTGTAAGATGGATGTCACAGAGGTTGCAGATGCCTCAGATCTCAGCGGAAACATTAACTAGACACATTAAATAGCAGCATTGCGAGAGTGGACTTAGGGCTTGAGAAGGCCCAGAACTAACTTCTCTAATTAAACTCGCAGCGAGTAATTCTAGAAAAAAAAAAACATACCACGGGTGGGGTTAGAACCCGCGATCAGAGAGTCTCAAAACTGCAGACCGACGCGTTAGCCTGTGGGTATTGTCGCCATCCTGGTAACCGGTTTGTACAATGTACATCTTCTATATGAATGGTACCACAACAGTGACAACATAAAGAATTTGACACGTGTGAAACATCTAGGTATCTTTATTTGTAGACGTTTCGCCATCCAGTGGCTTTATCAATACTAGGACATTCTTCACATTATGCTCCAGTATTGCATTATAAAGCCCCTGGAAGGCGAAACGTCTACAAATAAAGATACTCAGATATTCCACATGTGTAATTCTTCATCGTCTACTTTGCTTTTGGCTTTCTAAGTTTATGAGTGGGGTTATTTGTGTGTATATATGTAGCTCTTCCTCCAGCACTTATCAGACGTTGCGGCCAAAACTGGGGATTAATGTAATGAAAGTCCAGTATTTCATGTGTTGTCCTTACTGGTGAACATAGATGTTTGAGGTGCTGAGAGCGTATTACTATGGTGGATTGGCTGCCCTCTGGTGTGTGTGTGTACTCACCTAATTGTACTCAGTATTTTATATGTCGTTATCATGGCATCCCCTATCCCTCCTTCCTCCAGTGTCGCCAGGTTGATTTCCCTGCATGTACATTAGTCATCTTCAGACACACACACACACAAAAACAGATCGATGGGAAACATTCCCCGCTTGTCCCAAAAACCCCACGAATTATCCTGCTCCCATTATTTTCTCAGTATCCTGGGCAAGAGGCCGCATTTGGTAGCCACTTGAGCATAGAGCCTCATTTTCAGACATGATTAATAACCCCCCTTCCCCCACACACGAGCCTCTTCCCACTCCCGTAATAACTCAGTGCTGGAGTGGCGGTGTATTGTTTTTAAGACATAAATCTTCGGCAGTGAGTTGAAGACGATGAATATTGCGCCTGATTTAATTAATATTGGGTGTTCAGTGGACTAGCGACCCTCTGCTTACTGGCAGGATATACGAGTACGTACACACACACACACACACACACCTGCAACCACAAATTGGTGAGTACAAATAGGTGAGTACACACACACACACAGGATTGAATGAAGAGGCTTCTAAGCGAGCCAGATGCCTCAAATTCGATGGGGCCGGATAACATCTCTCCATGGATCCTGAGAGAGGGAGCAGAGGCGCAATGTGGACCACTAACAACAATCTTCAACACATCTATCGAAACAGGGCGACTACCTGAGGTATGGAAGACAGCAAATGTAATCCCAGTTTTTATAAAAGGAGACAGACACGAAGCACTAAACTACAGACCAGTGTCACTGACATGTATAGTATGAAAATCATGGAGAAGATTATCAGGAGAAGAATGGTGGAACACCTAGAAAGGAATGAGCTTATCAACGACAACCAGCACGGTTTCAGATACTGAAATCCTGTGTCACAACCCTACTGGAGTTCTATAACAGGGTGACAGCAGTAAGACAAGAGAGAGAGGGGTGGGTAGATGGCGTTTTCTTGGACTGTAAGAAGGCGTTTGACACAGTTCCACACAAGAGATTAGTGCAAAAGCTGGAGGACCAGGCAGGAATAACAGGGAAGGCACTACAATGGATCAGGGAATACCTGTCAGGAAGACAGCAGCGAGTCATGGTACGTGACTAGGTGTCAGAGTGGGCGCCTGTGGCGAGCGGGGTTCCACAGGAGTCAGTCCTAGGACCGGTGCTGTTTCTGGTATATGTAAACGACATGACGGAAGGAATAAACACAGAAGTGTCCCTGTTTGCAGATGATGTGAAGTTGATGAGAAGAATTCAATCGGTCGAGGACCAGGCAGAACTACAAAGGAATTTGGACAGGCTGCAAGCCTGGTCCAGCAATTGGCTCCTGGAGTTCAACCCCACCATGCAAAGTCATGAAGATTGGGGAAGGGCAAAGAAGACCGCAGACGGAGTACAGTCTAGGGGGGACAGAGACTACAAACCTCACTCAAGGAAAAGGATTTGGGGTGAGTATAACACCGGGCACATCTAATGAGGTGAACATCAACCAATTAACTGCTGCAGCATACAAGCGCCTAGCAGACCTAATAATAGCATTCCGACATCTAAATGAGGAATCGTTCAGGACCCTGTACACCGTGTACGTCAGGCCTATATTGGAGTATGCAGCACCAGTTTGGAGCCCACACCTAGCCAAGCACGTAAGGAAATTAGAGAAAGAGCAAAGGTTTGCAACAAAGACTAGTCCCGGAGCTAAGGGGCATGTCCTACGAGGAGAGTTTAAGGGAAATCGACCTGACGACACTGGAGGACAGGAGAGATAGGGGGATATGATAACGATATATAAAATACTGAGAGGAATCGACAAGGTGGACAGAGACAGGATGTTCCAGAGATGGGACACAGCAACAAGGAGTCACAGTTGGAAGTTGAATACTCAGATGAATCACAGGGATGTTAGGAAATATTTCTTCAGTTACAGAGTGGTCAGGAAGTAGAAATGTCTGGGAAGTAATGTAGTGGAGGCAGGATCTATACATAGAAGAGGTATGATAAAGTTCATGGAGCAGGAAGAGTGACCTAGTAGCGGCCAGTGAAGAGGTGGGGCCAGGAGCTGTGACACAACCCCTGCAACCGCAACTAGGCGAGTACACACACACACACACACACACATACATATGGGCCACCATTGATACCTTCTGCCTTGTCTCAGAGAATTTCCCCTACTCTCTGTTATCTTGCAACATTGCATAGCTCCTGACGACGCACGAGAATGTGAAAGATCTGAATCTAAAGATTTCCATACCCATGTAGCTTGTTCTTCAGCACACACACACACACAATAGCAATCAGTGAAGAGGCGGGGCCAGGAGCTATGACTGACCCTGCAACCACAAATAGGTGAGTACACACACATTTTATATATATATATATATATATATATATATATATATATATATATATATATATATATATATATATATATATATATATATATATATATATATATATTAATCTTATCAGTAGTTGTTTGCATATTTTTATTCTGCTCTATATTTATGAATTATCATATTCTAGTTTTTCTCGAATTCTTTGGGTCTTTCGTGGCCCTGTTGCAATAATATTATATTCTGTCGCCTCGTCTTCCTGCACATTTTTTCCTCTTTCTCCTGTCATCTTCATTCTTTCCCTACTTTCTTTTTATTCCTCTGCCTCGTTTTTCTCTACCTCTTCTCATTTCTCCTCTGCCTCATTTTCTACCTATTCCTCTGCCTCGTTTTCTTCTACTTCTACCTCTTCCTCTTCATCACCCCTCTCTAAACCAGCCATTTCTGCCTTCTTCCTTGTTCCCTTCCACCTCTCGTTCTTCATTTTTTTTCCACTTTTGTGTTTCGTTTATTTTCTTCTGCTTTCGTGATTTTATTTTTCATCTCCTCATTCAAGACGGCTCCCTTGATGCTGGTGAAGGACTCTTGATCCAAGGGATTATAGCTACCCTCCCTCGAGTCTCATTACCTCCTCTCCAGCTCATGCGAGTTTCGTCTCGCACTTCACTGTTAGCGACATCTGTCGCTCCTTCACTGCTCCAGCAGACACTGTCGCTCCTTCACTGCTCCAGCAGACACTGTCGCTCCTTCACTGCTCCAGCAGACACTGTCGCTCCTTCACTGCTCCAGCAGACACTGTCGCTCCTTCACTGCTCCAGCAGACACTGTCGCTCCTTCACTGCTCCAGCAGACACTGTCGCTCCTTCTCTGCTCCAGCAGCAGCAGTTCCTTTTTCTTTCCTGTCGAGAAAGCTTTCTTACCCTCCATTACCTCAAACGAACTAGCGAGGCAAATCCTGCCATGCCACATGGGTAATTTAGCTAGGTTAGGTAAGCTTCGTCAGGACACAGGACAAATGTTTCCTGACGAGGGTTTTAGGCAGATGATGACCCGCCATTGGAGCTTTTGGTCCTTTTGGCTAAGATCAAAGTGGTAATTTAGCGGGACAACAAGACGTCGTCTCCACTACAACCATCACTGAGCTGGGGTGACACTCGTGGTTTCAGCTGCCCCTAAAACCCCCCTGTGACGCCCACCAAATGTTGTATAACATCGAGATGAGAAATAAAATTGCAATGATGTTTGAACAAAAATGACAATAAAACTTCAGTGTAATTGCATTTGTTGTTATTTGCTCACCTTCCTGTGTAGATCTACTTCGCTGGTCGTAATGGAAGGTTTACTCGTGGTGAGAAATGTCTTTATAAAAGCTCCTTGTGTGGATGAAACCACTTTTCTTTTTTGTATTAAGATCACTCTTGTTTATTTTGTCTCTAAGTGAAAGCGATATTTAACATCTTACTTGACATTTTCTTCTTTATACACACACACAGTAACACCTCACACTGATGCTAAGACTTGGCAGAGCAAGGCTTCATGAAGACAACGTTTAGCTCAACGTTTCTCTCTTCGAGCGAAACGTCGGCGCTGTGTCTTCCACCCCCCACCACCACCTCACTCACACATCCAAGAACGTATTGGTGACCGGGTCATGTAGGAGTGGCGGGTTATAAACGCCTCAAATGCGGAAATGATGGCCCTTACAAGAAGCTCACTCTGCAGCAGAATTTATCACAGTGACTTCCTGGGCCACATTCGTCGGTAAATACATGGGAAGCAGCTGGTGTGGCGGCCCTACAGCCACAGCAACAACCTGTACAGGGTTTCTGCAGGGTGTGCATGTTTGACCCTCCTCTTTCGATTAGAATCAGTGCGTTGAGACGATTCTCTCGCGAGGGTAGAGTATAATAATAGTCCATAGTCTATTACGAATGATTCAAATCCTCTCCGCCAAGCCATTTCTCGAGGCTTTGGTATTTTAGTTTAAGGTATGGGTTGTATACTACCCAGGGTACCTGTTCGGACCTCTGATAATGTTTTGAGTACTCGTTTTAGTGTGAATTTAATTTTATAAGATTATTGATATTTTGATTGAAAAAGGATTGTGTTTATTGGCTATTTTGATTCTGTGAAGAATTTTACTTGGTATTATTTCATATTGAGAATGTAAGTGTGTATGTAGTGAGTACGGAGAGTTGTATGATTATATTAATGCGAGGTGTATTTTCATACACTGCATTCAATAACGAGTTTACCCAAGCGCTTTTAATTTGTTTTAATTCCTTCCCCACACATACGCTAATTGTAAATTCCCGGTCATGCTGTTTCCTCACACTCGTGTGCAAAACATTCTCCCCACACTCGTGTACATAATAATTCCCCCACAATCGTGTACAAAATAATTCCCCCCACAATCGTGTACAAAATAATTCCCCACACTCGTTCATGCAATGAGATATGTTCATGTCTCCCACACTTCCCACCTTTCCGTTTATCTCGTATATATCTCCCTCTATCAAGCATAAGTTTCCTCTTCCTCGCTTCTTCTGTTTCCTATATCTCCCTCTCTGTCCCACACATCTCTCTCCCTACACCTCTCGCCCCAACAGGTTTAGATAAGCCTAGTTCTCCCCTGTCACTGATTCCTCGTTGCTACAACATAATCCATAACTGCCAATATTGATCCTTAGATAAATCTCCTCTTTGATTCTATAATAATTTTACTGCAGACCAAGACTGCTTACCTCTCGCCTCTCTCATCTCCCCACACACACCTCTCTTTTACACAGGGTTTTAAAACGTTAGGTTAAGAGCTGTTACAAACGTCAGCTCTCTTTCTCTCTGCCTTTTCGCCCCCAAACTTCTCACCTTTCTCTCTCTACTCCACCAGGCTGGCTGGGAGGACTGTCAACATCTGTAGCGCTGCTGGTGTCTCCTATCACCATTGGTGTGTGCAGGAGGAACTCGACTCGTCTCACAGCAGTGCTGGGGGGCCTCATCACTGCTCTCGGATGCCTCTTCACCTCCTTCGCCAGCCAGTTCCACCAGCTCTTCTTCAGCTACGGTACCGTCATAGGTGAGACACTGTCCTAGTTGTGGCACCCACTTCACTAATCACACTTGTGGCACTACAAAAATAGGTCAAAAAAAACTTTCAAAGTACCTAGAGAAGAATTTCAGAATTTTTTTTTTCAATTACGTAAATGATGGGCAGTGAAAAGATATTATATTTTTTCTCGTTTGAAGTCCGTGTGGATTATTCAGACAAGTAGGGATGAAGGCTCGAACCTCTGTCCATTAAGTGGACAACAAGCTACCTGGGGAAAACAGCCAGGAGCGAAAAGCAGGTAGGAAAGCAGAGCATCGGTTCGAGACACACAGCATCAGTGGTAAATTAAACGAGAGCTTCTCCACAGCCACACCAGGAGGAAGATGACTGATACCAGATGAAAATACTGAAGGAGGGAAACCTCATTATGAAAGACAGAGGCTTGTAAGGCCTTGACATCTAGATTTGAGGATTATCATCGTTTTTCTTCTTTATCTTCCCCTTCGTAAACATCGTCCTACTCCTCTTCCCTTGTTCTTCTTTTTCTGCTTTCTCTTCTTTGTTTTTTTCCAATCACACGAAGCGGTGGAGGCGAACACCATCACCAGCTTCAAAAAACATGACAATGGCCCCAAAGAAGCTAGAAATCTGTAAATACAGTTCGCTTGTAGTAAAGAGGCTGGGCAAGCAGCTTAAGACCCGACCCTCCCAAACTACAAGTGCAACGTAAAGCAAGAACCTCAACGTGTCTAAAACGCGTCTGAAACGTACCTGAACGTTAACGTACCTGAACGTGTTGAACGTGTTTTCTTGTCAAGTGTTTATGACAATGAACGTTTAATCTACTTTAAATTATCCCTTTTTTTGAAAGGATTTAATGTACAGTTGTTATGGTTTCCATCACACATTGGATTACTCCTCCATGATAAAGTTGATATGTTAGCCAAGAAAAGTAGAATATAACTTTGGTGTATCTGTGTCTAGCATTAGAAATAATATTAGGAGAGAAGTAAATAATGAAACAATGTTATAGGAATGCAATCAGTAGAGTAGATCTATAACCCACTATAACATGAACGTAGATAAGTACGTTTACGGAGCAACTTCCAATGTGACCAGACTGATTGATGTTGTAGTGGCCAGGCTTAGGCTTGATTACAAGTACTTCTAGCAGTTTTGGAGACACATATGATAAAACAAATGCAAAATATGTGGCCAGCCCTATGGTCACTATCCTGAACACTCCTTAATTATCCACTTACTGAGGAATATAGAGATAGTATAATAACCTATGTGGCATGTCAAGATATATTATTAATGAAAATAAGACACGATATAGTATATTAAGCAAACTTCCTAAAATTGCTTGTAACAGATAAGTGAACTGTATATATAAATCCAGATGTGCTCCTGTTAACCTTTTTGGGGCCTAGTTCCTAGGCCTTTTGTGTATCCATATGCTCTTCCGCTACCCTCCACAGGATGGATATGGAGTGCACAATAAACTAGCAACTTCGGTGGCAAAATCTGAAGCGTCTAAATATCATCATATCCATTTCACATGACATCAAAAAATAGTCCATGACATTGAACAAATATCAATTTTTCTCTCGGGTTTGGGGAAATGTTAAAATCTACGAAACCTAGGTACGACCCTGCTAGAAGACAGCCTCAGAGCCTATAGGTCGTACGAGGGTCAAAGTTATCTTACGCGAAGGACTTCTCTATCCTCTCCAAGAGCAGCATCTACCACCTCAAGAGCAAAAAGTTGTACTAGATGGTCAAAGTTGTCTTTGTTGTGTCCAATAGAGCTTGTCTTGTGATCACCTCTCCAGTCTTCCTCTCAATAGAGCTTGTCTTGTGATCACCTCTCCAGTCTTCCTCTCAATAGAGCTTGTCTTGTGATCACCTCTCCAGTCTTCCTCTCAATAGAGCTTGTCTTGTGATCACCTCTCCAGTCTTCCCTCAATAG
>WNWK01042029.1:0-16167 GCA_009830355.1 Cherax destructor | reverse complement strand
AAACGAATTTATCTCCTTAAGAAATGTTGTAAAATAGACTAGTCCTTTTAGACCCCCAAAATTACACTTACAAAAGCATTTAAAATAATAAACTTACATAAAAGGGTGAGTTTGGGGACCATCGTAAACCGGGGTACCACTGTATTTACTTCTTTTACAACCCCATCTATAAATATATTAAACAACCATGGTGACATCACACATCCCTGTCTAAGACCTACTTTTACTGGGAAGTAATCTCCCTCTCTCCTACACACCCTAACCTGAGCCTCACTATCCTCATAAAAACTTTTTACAGCATTTAGTAACTTACTACCTATTCCATACACTTGCAACATCTGCCACATTGTTCCCCTATCCACTCTATCATATGCTTTTTCTAAATCCATAAATGCAATGAAAACTTCCCTACCTTTATCTAAATACTGTTCACATATATGCTTCAATGTAAACACTTGATCTACACATCCCCTACCCACTCTAAAACCTCCTTGCTCATCTGCAATCCTACTCTCTGTCTTACCTCTTATTCTTTCAATAATAACCCTACCATACACTTTACCTGGTATACTCAGTAAACTTATTCCCCTATAATATGGACTAATCTTCTTCTTTCAACAAACCGGCCGTATCCCACCGAGGCAGGGTGACCCAAAAAGAAAAACAAAAGTTTCTCTTTTTAACTTTAGTAATGTATACAGGAGAAGGGGTTACTAGCCCCTTGATCCTGGCATTTTAGTCGCCTCTTACGACACGCATTGCTTACGGAGGAAGAATTCTGTTCCACTTCCCCATGGACTAATCTAATTTACATTATTCCTTATGGGAACAAATTCATTCGGTAACGGCACTCGAACAGCCTTCTGGAACGAATAAAGTATGAAACTCGTGGTTCCACAGTATATGTAAGCACCACTGGCCCCAAAAACATATACAGTGGTACCTCGACTTACGATGGTCCCCAAACTCACCCTTGTATGTAAGTTTATTTTTTTAAATGCTTTTGTAAGTGTAATTTTGGGGGTCTAAAAGGACTAGTCTATTTTACAACATTTCTTAAGGAGATAAATTCGTTTGGTAATGACACTTGAACAGCATTCTGGAATGAAAAAATATCGTAAGTCGAGGTACCACTGTATACAGTGGAACCTTGGTTGTCAAATTTAATTCGTTCCAGATGTCGATTCGACAACCAAAATGGTCGACAACCACAGTAATTTTTCCCATAAAGAATAATGTAAATAAAATTAATCTGTTCCAGACCTGCAAATGACAATATAATAATTTATTAAAAATGTACTAACTACTACATAAAACAGTAAAAATTAACAAATACTAAAAGAAATTTTAACTGAAATTCTGTACAGTAAATGAATATTTAACTGTCTCTTACCTGTCAGATGAGAGCTAATGGCATACTGGAAGCAGGAGGTAGAGGAGAGGAGGGGGTATGTTACTGATTGGAAGGAGATTCTTTTTTCTATTAATATGTCTGGCAGCTGTCCTGGTGCTGTTTCTCTTCTTTGTCTCTTTTTACCACTAACACCTTGTTCTGGCTCACTGGTCCTTAGTCTCACTAAAAACCTGTCCAATGAGGTTTGTTTCAGGCTCCACTTTAACACATGTCTAAATTGAGACATTACACTGTCATTGCACATGTTAGATGGATAGCCACTGCTTTGTCTGGATGGTATTTTTCAGCAAACTCCTGCACTTCATGCCATTTAGCACACATTTCCTTGACAAGTGAAATGGGCACATCGTCCCCTCCCTCCTCTTCCTATGATGACAGCTCCTCTGCTGCAGTCTGTTGCTGCTCCTTCTTAAGGTCTATAAGTTCTTCTGTGGTGAGTTCAGTTCTATGCTCCACCACCAAATTCTCCACATCATCTTTATTCACCTCTAGGCCCAAGATCTCTCCCAGGGACACAATATCCTCTACCAGATCAGGCTCATCTTCAAGGCCTTCAAAATATCTGGCTGCCATAAATTCGGACCACAATTTCTTCCGTGCTGACTGCATAGTCCTGGAAGACCCTTTTTTCCCTGGCTTTGTCTATAAGCCTCAAGCAGGTGAGGTTATTGAAATGGTACTTCCAGAATTCCCTGAGGGTTAAATTTGTTTCTGAAGTGATTTCAAAGCACTTTTCAAAAAGTGCTTTGGTGTAGAGTTTCTTGAAGTTAGAAATGACCTTTTGATCCATGGGCTGGATAAAAGGAGTGGTGTTATAAAACTGAACTCCTCCAGTAACTCATTTTCCAAGCTTAGAGAGTGAGCATGAGCATTATCCATAAGTAAAAGGGCCCTGAATGGCAATTGTTTTTTAATGAAGTATTTTTTGACAGTGGGAGCAAAGACCTCATAAATCTGCTCAATAAAAAATTGCCTTGTTACCCAAGCTTTCATGTTGGCCTTCCACATTACAGCCAATTTGTTTTTCATAACATTGTTCTTCTTAAAAACTCGTGGATTTTCAGAATGATAAATAAATAAGGGCTTCAATTTCAAGTCCCCATTTACATTCTGTGAACACCTGACCTGAGCAGTTCGTGTTGTCGGTCGACAACCAAGAGAACGTACGAAAACCAGGACATTTTTTCTTGAATTCCTCGTTCTAAAACCGACTTGTTCGACAAGTAATGCAGTCGACAACTGAGGTTCCACTGTATATGTGAGACAGTTAAAGGGTTAAATATCCATTGGCAATGAAGAGTCTTTCTTTAAGAAAAGAATTAGTCATTCGTGTGTTTCAACCTTTAGCTCAATAACCTGTCCCCACACCAAATCTACATGTTACTGTATTTTACGGCGAGCAAGACGCTCTGGTGTCAAAGATGCCCCCCAAGTCTGACTAGCTTAATTTTGGAAAAAAAAAAAAGATAAATGGTATCCACGGTAATAACATTATGTTAAGCTTGAGATATGTCACTTCTGATTTTCTTTTGGGTTATTTTAAGTATTTTACACTATGTATGACAGTTGTACTTATGTGTACCTGTACCTAAATAAACTAACTTGCTTGCTTGCTTGAGCAAGGCCTGGGGGGCGAGTCAAAAAAAAAAATCTGAAAAATGAGTTAAGCTTATAGAAAAATAATTTAACAATCTGGCAAGTCTCATCTTCATACAATGTTTCTATAGCAAATCATAATCACTACAACATATGTTGTGATGACACCACAGTTAGTATATCCTTGCTTATGTAGTGCGATGCTTTAACTAGAGGTTTGGTTGTTGTGGGGAGCGCCAGTACCCCTACTTGCTTGTCATGCCCGGTCCAAGGAAGTGAGGGGGAACGCTGGAGGGAAGCGTCTCACATGCGGGCGTGTGTTACGTCACAGGTTCAAAGGGATCCTAACTATAACAGCTGGTACTACAACATATACTACACAAGTATAGTACAATTAGTACATATACTACACAAGTATAGCACATATGGTATATATGACATGGTAAGTTAGGGGGAAGAAGGATAGGTAAGGATGGAATGTGGAAAAAGAGGGGGTGGGGGTTAGGGGGGGTAATAAAGGTAAGTGGGCCCAACCACTTTGGCACGTATTAATAAAGGTGTGTGTGTGTGTTGTGTTATTCATTATAATCATAGGATGGGGTATACCACACCACCTGTCAGTGGCACACATGTACACAGATTGCATACATGTGATGTGAATTGGTATTTTTTTTTTTTTTTCATAGGAAACAGGTTGCTTGGACTGGTGGTCGGTTCAACTGTTTCTGATGTGGTGTCCTGCCATAGAAGGTTTATAGATGTTATTTGGTTCACTTGGTTAGATGTAAGGGATAGTTTTATCTGTCTTGAACATAGATTGGCTCTGGTGGTATTCATTCTTCTATATCTTCAGGAAGGTCACTCAGGATCTTTGGTTTTGGGAAGTCCTGCTTGTGGATGAAACGTTGGACTCTTTGTTGGAGGGACATTCTGTGGGTCCTGTGGGGAGGTGCATTGATGATGTAGTCAGTGGTGTTAGTTGGATGGGGAGGGTTTTCTCTGTCTGGGATAGAGTTCTTGCATGGCATATAATTATATCTAGCTTGTCTAGCCTGACATTTATTGCATTGATCTGTTGGATGTGCAGATCTTTCATTCTGTCCCTCAGTCTGGTGCCTGGGATAAAGCGGAGTGCCTTGTTCTGGACTCTGTAGCTGTAACATGTTTGTTTTTGTTGTTAGTAACATAGGCAAACAAAGATATTCAAGCATAGGTCTTATCATCCTCTTATATAGATGCTTCTTGATATGAGTGGGGACCTGATTAAAGCTGAACAGTTGACAGAGGCAGACTTTTGCTAAGTTTCCTTTTTGGTGATGTGTGATGGGGAGTAGAGTAGTCTGTTGATCTCATAGCCCAAGATCTTATTCAGGTTTTTGATGGTGATGGGTGTACCTCTGATGGAGATACCCCCATTGTTTTCAATTGTTGTGGCAAAACATCCAGTGGTGCTGATGAGGACCTTATCAGGATTGGTTGTGATTCTCCATTTCTTCTCCCAGTTGGCTGTTCTTTGCAATTTAGTATTCATTTTTTCTATTACCCTTCTATGCCTGTTTTGTGTAGATGAGAGGGTGGTTGAAACTACAGTGGAACCTCAAGTTACGAGCTTAATTCGTTCCAGACGGCTATTCAAGTGCCGATACCGAAGGAATTTTTTCCCCATAAGAAATAATGAAAATTAGATTAATCCATTTCAGACCCCCAAAAATACACTTGCAAAGCACCTACAAAAATAGACTTACATAATTGTTCGAGTTGGGAGCTGCTCGTAAGTAGAGGTACCACTGTATATGGATAACATCATCAGCAATTTGCTTAATGATGGTGTTCTTGAATTCATGTTGGGGAGGTCATTTACATATATTTTGAAGACTATAGGGCTCAAGCACAAACCCTGTGGCACTCCCGCTGTTGGTGTGAGTGGCTCTGCCGTCTTGCGGTTGAAGATGGGGATGATGTGTCTACCTGTTAAGAATTTATATACAAGTCTGAGAAAGGTCCAGTTGTGATCTGGAAGGTTGGCAAGTTTGAATATGAGGCCGTTGTGCTACAGACTATCAAAAGCAGTGTGCACATCTAGAGTTGCAATTAAGGCAAGATTTCCCTGTTTCCATAGGCTGTCCTTATCCTTATGTAGTGAATTTTCTTCAAAATTTTTTTTTTTTTTGCTAATTTATTAAAATATCATTTGGCATCATTACAAAATGGTAGGGGCTATCCCAGGCGAGGTAGAAGCTAAGATATCTTAGTAGTACTGCAGATGCCATGAAGTAAACATTATGTTGCTCCAAGCACTATAAAATGTTGTATATTTATGATATTTTTGACTACCACCATAGACACTGTTTATTACTGGAGTAACTACAGAAGCAGTGAAGAACAACACTCCTTTCATATGATTTTACACATTAATAGCTTCAATCGCAAATTTTTATGATTATTTTTTATTTTTTTTATTTATTAATTTTTATACGAAACAGTTTACACAATTCATTATTGGATCATATACAGGAGCTTAAATTACTACATCAAAACACTTCTCTAGACTTAGGTTGAGGCCTATGAGCAATGTAACATTCAGCCTCCAAGAGTCTGGGTAAATTTTCAACTTGTTTCTGGGGAAAAAATAGTGTCTTCAATGCTGTACAATACAGTATAAACTTGGGCACAAGCTCCATTTTTTTCTTTTATGTTAGACTGCATTGTGTGTGTGGAGGAAGTTTAACTTTCAAATAATAAGTTAGTCACATACTGTATGAAGGCTGGCTGCAAATAGTATGTCAAACTAATACAGTGGTACCCCGACTTATGATATTAATCCGTCAGAGAGGGCATATTTTAAGGCGAAACAATCGTTAAACGAATCAATTTTCCCCATAAGAAATAATGGAAATAAATTTAATCCGTCCAAGACTTCCAAAAGTAGTTAAATAAAATATTTTTTAGAACTTTTTGACATTAAATAATACAAAATTTAATAAAGAATACCTAAATACACATGCAAATATTGAACAATAACATGTCACTTACATTTATTGAAGGGTTGTTGATGTGTGGAGGACGGGAGGAGGGGAGAAGGTGGAGTAGTATGCTAGTGTTTGGAAGGGTTATCCCCTTCCATTAACACTGCAGGTACCAAGTTCTTTTCTGGGGTTACTGGCCTTTTTCTTTGAATGCTACACTCCCTGCATGAATGCTACACTCCCTGCATGAATGCTACACTCCCTGCATGAATGCTACACTCCCTGCATGAATGCTACACTCCCTGCATGCCTACTACACTCCTGCATCCTTGCTACACTCCCTGCATCCTTGCTACACTCCCTGCATCCTTGCTACACTCCCTGCATCTTTGCTTCACTCCCTGCATGAATGCTACACTCCCTGCATCCTTGCTACACTCCCTGCATCCTTGCTACACTCCCTGTATCCCTGCTACACTCCCTGCATCCCTGCTACACTCCCTGCATCCCTGCTACACTCTCTGCATCTTTGCTACACTCCCTGCATCCCTGCTACACTCCCTGCATGCCTGCTACACTCCCTGCATAAATGCTACACTCCCTGCATAAATGCTACACTCCCTGCATAAATGCTTCACTCCCTGCACATTCTTTACCACAGGCTTAGCACTAGGATCTTTCCTTGGACCCATGGTAGCTTATTTAGCAGTTGCAAGCACTAAAAACAGTGGAATAATGACAATATACTGGTATGAATGCGTGGGTGTGGGTGGGTGGTCGCTCTCGCTTGTAAACAATAGCACTGACGCTCCCTGGAGTGCGCGCTCAGCTGGGCGCCAAGCGGACACGTCCGGTACGAATGTCGGTAGACGAAGCAAACATCGTAAGTCACAATCAAATTTCTTACGTTATAAATATCGGTTATCGAAAATAACGTAAGATGATAACATCGTAAGTCGGGGTACCACTGTATCTGGCTAGCCCTAAAAAATGTACAGTCAACCCCTGGAGTTCGTGAGCGTCGGAGTTCGTGAAAATCGGTGTTCGTGATGTTTTTTCACTAAAATTTTGGTTCGGTGTTCGTGAATCCGCTCGGAGTTCATGATTCGTCCCGGACACGTATGCGTGGCCTGAGCGGGCCTGGGCACTCAGTGAGCGTCAGTGTGCTATTGTTTAGTAAAGTAAATTTTATTTCATTGCATTTTTACATAGATATTAGTAGTTACAATTATAAACTGAAGTGCAAGGAGAGCCACTGACATGCCATGGCATTAGGGGCAGCTTAATCTAATGACTTATAGACTATATATATAATATTAGGGAAATTGATTGAGTTTATTCTAGTTATAAATTTGATTTCAAGTTACAATATGATGATATTATAATGTTATAATTACAATATGAAGATATTAAATTGTAACAAGTGTTTAGGAGGATGGTAATATAAAATTGAGAGTATCTTAAGGAAAAAACATTGAGAATTTTTGAAAGTAATTTATAGTATGAGGATTTAGTTTTGGGTGAGTAGGGGGTAATATAATATTAACATATTAGTAAAAATTGAAATTGTATTATGGGATAATAATATTGAGCATTTTTGAAAGTAGTTTACAGTATGAATATTTAGTTTAGGGTGAGGAGGTGGTTTTTGAGAAGTCTTAAATTTATTTTCAGACAAGCTTATCTTAATATATTCTGGTAATGAATTCCAGTTTCTGGGGCCATTCATGTGCATAGAATTTTTACATAGGTTGATATGGACTCGGGGTATATAAAAAAGTGATCTGTGTCTTGTGTTGTGGTCATGGGTCCTATTACAAGCGAGCGATCACCACCCACGCATTCATACCATATATTTTGTCATTATTCTAGTGTTTTTAGTGATTGCAACTGCTAAATAAGCCACCATGGGCCCCAAGAAAGCTTCTAGTGCCAGCCCTGTGGTAAAGAGTGTAGCAGGGAGTGTAGCAGGGATGCAGGGAGTGTAGCAGGGATTGTAGCAGGGATGCAGGGAGTGTAGCAGGGATGCAATGAGTGTAGCAGGGATGCAGGGAGTGTAGCAGGGATGCAGGGAGTGTAGCAGGGATGCAGGGAGTGTAGCAGGGAGTGTAGCAGGCATGCAGGAGTGTAGCAAGCATGCAGGGAGTGTAGCAGGAAGGCAAGGACTTGGTACCTGAAGTGTTAATGGAAGGGATTGCCCTTCCAAACACTAGCATACTACTCCTTCCTCCCCCCTCCTCCCATCTTCCACACATCAACAACTCTTCAATAAAGGTAAGTGACATGTTATTATACAATTTAATTTTTATTTCTTGTTGTTTTCTGTGTAATTTAATGTATATTTGTTGTACAAAAAGAATTTATTTTAATACTTTTGAGTGTCTGGAACGGATTAATTTTATTTCCATTATTTCTTATGGGGAAAATAGATTCAGAGTTCATGATATTCGGTGTTCGCCGGGCCCTCTGGAACGGATTAATCACGAACTCCGGGGGTCCACTATACCTGAAACCTATTCTGGAAATTAGATTTTTTGAACTCAATAGTGGTATTTTTTAATTGTAGGTGGTTAATCCTTTGTAATTTTAGTATATTTTTGTTCATATTCACTTTCAGGAATTATTGCATACTGAAAATATAGTTTTGATATACAGTAGACCGTCATTTAGCACGATAGTTACGTTCCTGAAAAGTCGTGTTAGATAATTTCGTGTTAAATAATTAAAAGAACTTATGGGAAAAATAGGGTTACGTTCCTGGGAGTCCCCAAAAGCCAAACAAGTTTTTTTAGACCAACAGATCTTGCAAAAATTGAAGTCGAATATGTAATTGTAGTTCATTGTCGTGATGTATTACTGCTTAAGACTACAAATGCAATAGAAATAATAGTATTTCTTACCTTAAATTGTGGGTAATGATGTTTGTGGATGGTAGTGAAGAGTGGATATGGATGGTGTGGCCCTACTGGGCTGAGGTGGATGCTTGTTGGTTGTCGGTAGGAGTGGATGGTAGAGGTTCTGGTGCTGAAGTCAATGGTTGTATTGCAGTGTGCATAAATTCTGTAATGGATCTCTGGGCTCTTCTATTCTGCATTACATTATACAGCTGACGGTAAGGCAACATCAGCTGGTCTAGACCCCGTTTCAAAGCCCTGCTTCTAGCTTTGTCAGGTCCTCTTCAGTGAAAATGTCTGCTAGTTTAGCAGCAACATGGAACTGCTGCTCACGTAACTGCTGCAATGTTAACTGTTTTTCTTCAGGTTCTTCTTCATCTTCTGTTATCTCCCTCCCTTGTATCTGTGCATCGAACTCTGCCAACATTTCCTCTGGACTCCTGTCTTCATCATCATCTTCTAAGAGTTCATTCACATCATCTTCATTCATATCTTCAAAACCATCACCTGGTAATCTCCTTGCCAGTTGAACAATTTCCTGAACCTGACTCTCAAGCAAGGGAAAACCAGAGAAAGAATTAACTACAGGGCACTTCATTCCATGCACTTCTAGCATAGCTGATGGCATCTGCAATGTTAAATTTACTCCAGAAGCTTGGTACTGCCAGGTTGGAGTCAGAGTTCATTGATGCAACTAGTTTTTTTATAATTTTTTTTGTGTAGTTACACTTGAATATCTGAATAACTCCCCGGTCCAGTAGTTGAATCAGAGGTGTTGTATTTGGAGGTAAAAATACAACTTTTACATGTGGGGTCACATCCAGCAAAGCTTGTGGATGAGTACGGGAATTATCAAGAATGAAGAGAGCCTTGAATGCAAGGTTCTTGCTGTGCAGGTAAAACTTGACTTCAGGAATAAAGTGATGCTTAAACCAGTCAATAAATATTTCCTCTGTCATCCATGCTGACTGGTTTGACCTCCAAATTACTGGTAAGGTGCTTTTATCCACACCTTTCAAAGCACGAGAATTCTTAGAGCGGTAAATAACCATGGGCTTACAGTTGAAATCACCTGATGCATTACGCAAAGGAGCAAGGTGAAGCGATCCTTTGCTGTCTTGAAGCCTGGTGCACTTTTCTCTTGCTGACTGATATAAGTTCGTGTTGGCATTTTCTTCCAGAAAACACCTGTCTCGTCAGCATTAAACACTTGCTGTGGCTCATAGCCACCCTCAGAAATAAGTTCCTGAAATTCAGCAGGAAAATTACTTGCTGCTGTATGATCAGCTGAAGCACTTTCACCAGAAAACTTAATATGTAACTTATTATGCAACTTAAAGTTCTTGAACCAGCCTGTGGTAAACATACACTCGTTTTCAGGCCTTCCTTCCTTATCACACACACTGTAAGGCCTTTTCCCTAATTAAGAGAAAACTAAGTGGTGCACTTTTCTTTGTTTTCTGTTCGATCCACTCAAGCAACAAGTTTTCAGTTTTATTTACTTGTTGGGACCTACGTGTCATTCTTTTCATGAGGTCACATTTTGGGTTATTCATTACACAAGCTCGTATATTTGCCTCATTCTTCCTAATCGTACGAGCTGACATTTCATTAAGGCCATAGGCCCTCACTATATCCCTCACACGTGAGCCACTCTTAAGCTTATCTAATATCTCGATTTTCTTTGAAATTCCTAGACTTGAACGCTTAAACTTTTTCATGTCACTTGCTGGAACACTTGTATGCTTACTGGGTGCCATGATTGCTTGGTATATTTATCAAAATGCAATGAAAAGGAGGAAATGAATGTAAATAAACACAGCTGACCTTCCCGATTATTATCGTCCTGCACGTGTACGAACCAAACTGAACGCTGGGAGGGATGCGTGGTGGGTGAGGGTGGCTGGGGATAGCAGTAGGACTTCCCCACTGACTCAATGGTTTAACCTACCGCGGGCGACCGCTAAAAAATTTTCACTCCTGCCGAACCGTGTAATATCATCTTTATGTCGTGTAAGATAATAATGTCGCAAATCTTAAATTGTGCAATACCCGTAACGTGCAACATAATCTCGTGCTAAATGACGGTCTACTGTAGTTTAGTGATCTCTGTCTGATCATTTTGGTGACTACTCACATTTTGTATTTAAGTTCTGGTGGTAGTATTAAAAAAGTGCTGAAGAATTTCATTACATTTATAGGATGGAAGAGTGGATGTTGTCCAGGCTGGAGTATAGCAGATGATGGTCGCTTGGCTTCCAAAATAACAAGTGACTTGGAGGTCCTCCACTCAGATGGACCACTACTCAGAGCTGGCTCTTCTGTTTTATTTAAGGTAATTTGATAATTATGGTAATGAAAGGATGGAGACGGCAATAGATGTTCTAAGAGAGATGAAGAGAAGATTTGATTTGTCGAAAGTACATGATGAATTTTAGGCAGAAATGGAGGCATGATTGAAATGTTGAAAATAGGTAAATATAGTATCAGAATGTTTGTTCATTTTCTGTATGAGTGAAGGAAAAATACCAAAGTAACTAGACATGCCTTATTGAAAGAATGATGGAAAAGACAAAGTTTAATTGCAGTAAAACAGTTTAATTTTGAATGGGGACAAAGATAAGAGTCAAGTAACCCACCTACTGACAAAATATGTACGGAAAAAGCTATGGTTACCTGTGAAGACATCTTTTTTTAAGATGTTCTTGTCTATCCAACCACTGTTACATCAAGTAAACATACGTGCACATTCAGTCATTTATAAACTCTTGTTTTTCTTGCAAGTACAAGTTGGGATTAAGCACTTAAATTGAAACATGTAAGTGAGTAGAACTTAGATAATGAAAAGGAGCTGCTTGTTGCATTTATGTAGTATGTAAAACTAGTGAATGCAAAAGTTATGGAAATGTGTGTGGTTTGCAAAAGTTATGAACATTAGTGGGGGTTATTAGTTTCTGTTTGTAGATGACAGTGTTATTGGGTGATTCTAAGAAGGCACAGAAGTAGTTTGGTAGGGTGTGTAAAAAAAGGAACTTAAAAGTGAATATAGAAAAAAAGCAAGGCAGGAGAATAAGTAAAAATGCAAGAAATAAAAGACTTATGGTCAGATTGGAAAGGAGTATGGAGGACAAGGATAATTCTTTGAAGCATTGTATGATCATGACAAAATTCTTATTGGCACTTTATGGGTTGGCAAGGATATTCCACCAGGAATATGACAAGAACAAGAGAACATGGTTGGAAATCACATACTGAAATGATCCATATGTAAAATTAAAGCTAAAATCTTCGTCTACTCAAAAGAGGATCATATACCAATTATGAAAAAGAAATTAGTGACATCTTGACAGAGTAGTATGGATTAGTGTTCAGCAATCTTGTCAATGTTTACTTTTGTAGTCCACAACTATTCTACCTACTACCAGCAGATATAAGAAATGTTGCCAGATCACATGTATGAGTTTTCAAGAAGAAACTGGACCTTAATCTACTACAAGTGCTTGATCAGCCAGGCTGAGATGATTGTGTTGGCAAGCTGATAGCTAGCAACAACACCTGGTATAAAGACTTCGGAGAATATTACTTCAGCATGCTGTATTTTCCAACACATTTCCCCCCCCCCCTCCCCCACCCAAAAAAAAAAAAAAATCAGAAAATTACCCTATACGTATCTTATATGCTCAAGGTCAGGAACTAACGTAAGCTTTGGGTTACTGGCAGGTGGTGGTTTCAGTGCTCCAGGACTGGTCAACCAAACTCCAAATATCTCCCCTACAAAACTATTCCCTAGATTACTCACCATACAAAACATCCATACTTATTACTGTGCCTATTACATACATAGAACACTAAACTCAAATATTAACCCACCACTCAAACTTCTCCTTACCAACCTTAACAGGACACATGACCATAACACAAGACACAGATCACTCCTCGATGTTCCCCGTGTCCATCTAACACTATGCAAAAACTCAATGCACATTAAAGGCCCGAAAATTTGGAATTCATTACCTGTGATTGCCAAAGAAACCCTGCCTGTCCCTCAATTCAAAGCGCTACAAAACCACCTTCTCAACCAAACCTAAGTGCACAATTTAACATTACCAACAAAGTTGATTAATCATTTAAATGTAAAAACCTGTCATAAATAATGCATACTGAGCTAACTCTGTTTCTATAGCATTAACAAATAAAATAATCCACTCTCTTGTACTCTGTGTAACGATCTAATGAACATATAAACTGTACTTGCAACACAACTAATTGTTTTAATTTGTGATCTGATTTAATTAATTGCATTGCTGCAATTAACAAATTATTATGTTCAACTTATATTCAAATTTCACAATTTAAATACACAATTATACTTATTTTGTAAATTATCAACCAAAATTTTTTACCATGTACTCTACTGTTAATTAATTTTAAAAATGCCCACAATGCTCAGCATATTATGGGCTTTTTGGATGGACACCTCATGTATACCTAGAACTAGTATGTAGTACAACCTTGTATCATGTCAAAATAAAATTATTATTATTATTATTATAAAGGAATTAGAAACTGTTATAAATTATAATATACTACATATTACTGGTACACAATGAGCTAACAGCTTCAGCAGTTGTTAATAATTGTAAAGTAGCTGACTGTAAACAACAGATAGCTATGTTTGTTTTGATGGTTGGTGGGGAGCAGACAACAGGCTGTTCAAAGTCCGCTATGTGCAGACCTTCCTTTTACTCATATACAGTGGACCTCGGTTAACGTAATACCCGGAAATCGATACATTATATTTTTTTTTTTTTTATTAACACATCGGCCGATTCCCACCAAGGCAGGGTGGCCCAAAAAGAAAAACTTTCATCATCATTCACTCCATCACTGTCTTGCCAGAAGGGTGCTTTACACTACAGTTATAAAACTGCAACATTTACACCCTCCTTCAGAGTGCCGGCACTGTACTTCCCATCTCCAGAACTCAAGTCCGGCCTGCCGGTTTCCCTGAATCCCTTCATAAATGTTACTTTGCTCACACTCCAACAGCACGTCAAGTATTAAAACCATATGCCTCCATTCACTCCTATCAAATACGCTCACACATGCTTGCTGGAAATCCAAGCCCCTCGCACACAAAACTTCCTTTACCCTCCCTCCAACCTTTCCTAGGCCGACCCCTACCCCGCCTTCCCTCCACTACAGATTTATACACTCGAAGTCACCTGTCTCGTTCCATTTTTCTACATGTCCAAACCACCTCAACAACCCTCCTCAGCTCTCTGACAATCGTTTGGTAATCCCGCACCTCCTCCAAATTTTCCAAACTCCGAATTCTCTGCATTATATTCACACCACACATTGACCTCAGACATGACATCTCCACTGCCTCCAGCCTTCTCCTTGTTGCAACATTCATCACCCATGCTTCACACCCATATAAGAGCGTTGGTATAACTATACTCTCATACATTCCCTCTTTACTTCCATGGACAACAATTATATAAGTATAATATTTTAAGTGCATGTGGAAGTGTATTTTGGGGGTCTGAATGACTAACCTACGGACATTATTTCTTAAGGACGTAAATTTGTTCGGCAATGGCACTTGAGCAGGCTTCTGGGATGAAGTTTTTCGTTAACCGAGGGACCACTGTAAAACAAAAATAATTAAATTATGGATAAACAGGAAAATCCAAAATGTTTTTGCCAAACACTTGTAAGTGTTCAGTACAATATCCTTTCCCCCCCCACTCCCTTTTAGCTACATGCTGTGCATAAGCAGCCATCCAGTAGCTCAATATCATTTTGAAGTAAGTTTTGCATTTCTTCATTTTTCCCAGAATATGCCTGCCAAAATTGTGCTCCTTATATACCAGAAAATGCTGTGAGTTTTTAGGAGGTAGAATGAAATGAGCATATTGAAAACGTACTTTACACAGTCTAAAAAAATAGTACAGGGTTATTTTATGACAGTTTGTCAAAACTTTAAATAATAATCTCTGTAACACTATTCAAATCATGTGTGCTCTCATGTCTAGAAAATTGTTTGGTGTTGATGGTTTCATTCAAGACAGGAGAGAGATCAGAGCTGAAAATATTTGTGCAGAGATCATTTACTGCTGCATAGAATCACTGCATTGAAACTACAGTGGACCCTCGGTGTTCATTATTTATCTGCTCCAGAATGCTGTTCAAGTGCCATTACTAAACGAATTTATTCCCATAAGGAATAATGTAAATTAGACTAGTCCTTTTTGACCCCCAAAATACACTTACGTACAAAAGCACTTTCAAAAATACACTTACATAATTGTTCGAGTTTGGGGCATAACTAACACCGGGGTCCACTGTACTGGGAATACCTCAGAGTACTTAGAATGTACTTTCTGGAGTGTAGAAGAGAGATATATCTGATTTGTACATGGAAGATATGTGAAGGCCTGGTCCCAACTCCATACATTACCTTAACTGTGTACTGGAATGAGAGATGAGAGGAAGTACAGTGGACCTCAGAAATCGAACACTCCCAACTCGCCTTTATTTTTTTTATTAACACATCAGCCGATTCCCACCAAGGCAGGGTGGCCCGAAAAGAAAAACTTTCATCATCATTCACTCCATCACTGTCTTGCCAGAAGGGTGCTTTACACTACAGTTATAAAACTGCAACATTAACACCCTCCTTCAGAGTGCCGGCACTGTACTTCCCATCTCCAGAACTCAAGTCCGCCTGCCGGTTCCCTGAATCCTTCATAAATGTTACTTTGCTCACACTCCAACAGCACCTTTTATGTAAGTTTATTATTGTAAGTGCTTTTATAGGTGTATTTTTGGGGTCTGAAACGGACTAATCTAATTTACGTACATCATTCCTTATGGGAATAAATTGTTTGGTAACAGCACTTGAACAGCATTCTGGAATGAAGAATGTTCGATTTCTGGGGTCCACTGTATAAAATACACGTAGTGAAAAGCGTGGACTCCATGGGTACAGTGAGAGAACATTGTCAGCATATGTTGCCAAAGACTAAACTGCTACCAGCAGATATCAGAAATATTTTCAGAACAAGTGTACAAGTCTTCAAAAGGAAACTAGATCACACTTTGCAAAGTGCCAGCTCATTGAGGCTGTGATGATATGGGCCAGTGGGCCACCAACAGCAACAGCATGATTGAATAGGCCCTCAACAGAGACCTGGCTTTGAGGGTAGAAAAACACAAAAATAGTCACAGGTTTATGTTAGAGTAATATACCTGTGAAGTCTATCTACCAAATCTATTGAAGCCATGATTG
>WNWK01042028.1:0-16167 GCA_009830355.1 Cherax destructor | reverse complement strand
ATTTTTACAATGATGATCTGATACGAAATGTCATCATATAAAAAACAATATATTCAGATCACAACATAATAGAGGTTCAGACATGTATGGGGGGGCCCCAGATCAAAAAAAAATGTGATCACTGCGGGGAGCCTTCCCCAATTTCAACCAATAAAAAAAACATAAGGTGGGACCAAGTAAACAAAGTCTTAAATGATATAAACTGGGAAGATACCCAAACAACAGGACCCTAAACTATGTCTAAAAAAAATTAACTCTGTGGCACTTGAGGTTTCTCAAGGAAAATTTCCCCTTAAGGAAAAGGAGGAGATGGAAACAAGAAAGAGAGGGGCGCTCCCTATACAGGTGAAGACAAAGAATAACAGAGCGGCTAAAGAGGCCAATATATCTGAAATAGTAGGAAGGCACTGGTCAGAGAAATAGCAAACATCAAATTTAAAAACAAAAGGAATTTTACAGAAATCAAGAAATGCGGGAAGAACAAAAAGCCATAAATAAAATTGAAAGAAACCCAAAGTATTTTTTTCTTATGCCAAATCGTCGAGAACATCATACAGTATTGGGCCCCTACTAAAACGAGATGGGTCCTAAAAGATGACAGAAAGGGAAAATGAGTGAGTTACTAAAGTCCCAGTATGATGGGTTTTTTGAGCAGCAACCAGACTGAAACTTGAAGACCTAAATGATTTTTATGAGAGTGCCACAGAACCTGGTAGATGCAACCCTATCTGACATTCCCCTAATCCACATGACTTCAAAAGGCGATAAATGACATGCCCATGCACTCCACAGGCCCTGACTAGGAACTCAGTGTTCACAAGAACTGCAAGAAGCCCCTATCACGTGCTTTAACATCCTATGGAGAGGGAGCATGGACACTGGGATCGCCCCGCAGTTACAAAAAACAACAGACAAGCCCCACTCCAAAAAGGGGGCAGTAAAGCAATAGCAAAGAACTACAGACCAAGCGCTAACGCCCCATATCATAAACATCTTTGAAAGGGTTCTAAGAAGCAAGATTGCCACTCATCTAGATAACCATCAGTTACACAAACCCCGGACAGCATGGGTTTAGAGCAGGTCGCCCTGTCTGTCCCAACTACTGGACCACTACGACAAGGTCCTGATGCTCTAGAAGATAAACAGAATGCTGATGTTATATACACAGACTTTGCAAAAGCCTTTGATAAGTGTGACCATGGTGTGATAGCACACAAAATGCGTGATAAAGGAAAAACAGGAAAAGTTGGTAGATGGATCTATAATTTCCTGGCACGTAGAACACAAAGAGTATTAGTTCCTGGTGATGGACCAGGTGCTTCGGCTCCCTCAGTTCCCTGGTGATGGACCAGGTGCTTCGGCTCCCTCAGTTCCCTGGTGATGGACCAGGTGCTTCGCTCCCTCAGTTCCCTGGTGATGGACCAGGCTTCGGCTCCCTCAGTTCCCTGGTGATGGACCAGGTGATTCTGCTCCTTCAACGGCCTGGTGATGGACCAGGTGCTTCGGCTCCCTCAGTTCCCTGGTGATGGACCAGGTGATTCTGCTCCTTCAACGGCCTGGTGATGGACCAGGTTCTTCGGCTCATTCAGTGCCCTGGTGATGGACCAGGTGCTTTGGCTCCCTCAGTGCCCTGGTGAAGGAACAGGTGCTTCGGCTCATTCAGTGCCCTGGTGAAGGACCAGGTGCTTCAGCTCCTTCAGTACCCTCTTTATAGTGCCCTGATTATCAAAGCATATTCCGTGGATGGAGTAGGTGGGTTGGGCAGTTTTTGTTTATGGGATTGGTTTTGGGTTTGAGGGAGAACTGCCTAGTGTGGACCAGTTGGCTTGCTGCAGTGTTCCTTATTTCTGTGTTCTTATGAGTGAGAGGGGTTGGATTTGAATGGGACTTGCACAATGGTTGGGGGGTTGTCGTGGTTTGATCCTTGTTTGGCGATGGGGATGGGTTGGACAAATAGTTTTGTTGGTTGGTTGGTTTTGATATGGACCTGCAAGCTATGGGCCAGTAGGCCTGTTGCAGTGTTCCTCCTTTCTTATGTTCTTATGTTCTTAAAGTCTGAGGCGGCTATGGTGAAAAGCTCTGTTCCACAAGGCACAGTACTCGCTCTATAGAAACTTGTTTTGGGACTGCCCCCTTGTAAGCTGCACTCTGGGCAAGCACTGTTGACACCGACACTCTGAGACACTTCTCTCAGACTTACAAGTCGCTAAGGAACAAATTTCTATCTAATTGCAGAAAGGGGAACCCCACACTGCCTACACAATACTGGAAGGGGGTTTACTTACTTGAAAAAAAAGGTGGCTATGGGTGTCCTGATCTTCCTTATCTATGACCCCCTCCTAACACCATGTGCAGTGGGGAAACTTTGTCTGCAAAATATGGTGTAATTAGTGTCCTGCCTGCACCTCAGAGTTCCCTGGTTCCTAGGAGATCCCTTGAGCAATATATGCAGTAAGTAACACTAGCTTCCAGACCTTAACTTAAGAGACGACGCTGGTACCTACCAACACAAAGTCGTCCGTCTGCTTAAGACCCACAGATAACTCACTAACGTTTCCCCCAGAAAACTGGCCAGATACTGAGAGAAAGAAAGCCTAGTCTTACTGTAACGAGTTTGGATGGAGAGAGATTTCCACGGTACTTTGGGATCTCCTCCGGGGCCCCAGGACAGATGTTGGGTCACGTGGGGGATGCTGCTTGATCTCAGCACGCCTTGTTCTGTCGAAGTCTGGTCTGGTAAGGACGTAGGTCACGATTTGTGACACCCACACGGCCTAAATTCAAGTGTGGGCTGCCAGTTGTCTCTAGCTAACATAACCTAATGCTTGCCTATTCAGGCCTATAACTACCTATATTAGGGTGCTAGAGCTACATTATTAATATCTAACGTTGCCTTAATAATCCTACTATTAGTTTCGAACTGTACAAACTTGCCTAGGTGTGCCTAGGTGGATAAATCTATCAGCTAAAATGTACATAATAGTTACCTTCATTGGCTCAAATGTGTGTATGTTTTGGTTGAGAGTGTGGGTTCCTGAACTCTGAGGGCCGATCCGCGTATGTTTAAGGCTCCTAAGGGTCACTTACCCTGTGGAACTTTGAACTAAAAAGTTTCCACACGCTCCCATCCTGTTCCTCATCCTCATTTTGGGACATAGACAGGGATATCAGCCACAGTGCCGTGTCGTCCTTCGCAGATGACACCCAACTGCTTGACAGTGTCCACTATTGAAGGCTGCAAGACTCCAAGCAGATATCAACCAAATCTTTAAATGGGCCCCAGAAAACAATATGAAGTTCAATGATGAAAATTTCAATTACTCCGATAGGGAAAAACGTGAGGAAAAAAAAACCAACGGAGTATAAAACAAATTCCAACCACACAATAGAGCAAAAAACTAATGTCAAAGACCTGGAAGTGATCAGACAGAGGATATCCCCTTAAAGGACCATAAGACTAAATCGATCTGCAAGAAAAATGACAGGTTGGATAACGAGAACCTTCAAAACCAGGGATGCCAACCCCATGTTGACTTTTTCAGGTCGCTTGTTCTATCTAGGCTGGAATATTGCTTCACACTAACTGCTTTTTTTGAAGGCAGATGAAATTGCTGACCTAGAAAATGTACAGAGAACCTTCACGGCACGCATAACTGCGATAAACCACCTCAATTTCTGGGAACGCTTGAAGTTCCTAAACCTGTACTTCCTGGAATGCATGGGGAGAGATACATTATTATATACGTGGAAAATTTTTGCGTTTGTACCAAACTTGCACACGGGAGTCACCCCCTACGAAAGCAAAGACTTGGCACCGATGAACATCCCCCAATGAAAAGCGGGTGCCAGTAGCACATTGAGAGACAAACAATAAGTGTCGGGGGCCCCAAGACTGTTCAACTGCCTCCCAGCATCAAAAGGGGGGGATTACCAATAGCCCCCTGGCTGTCTTCAAGCAGGCACTGGACAGGCACCAAAGTGGTGCCTGACCAGCCGGGCGGGGTTCACGTTGGACTGTGTGGGCCACCAGTAACAGCCTGGTTGATCAAGCCTGATCCCAAAATGAAGCCTGGTCACAGACTGGGCCGGGGGCGTTGACCCCTGGAACACTCTCGGGAAACTCCAGGAACAGCATTCTGGAATGAAGGATGTTGAAAACAAGGGGCCACTGTAAGTGTATTTTTTTGGGGGCTGAAATGGTTAATCTAATTTACATTCATATTTGTGGGAACAAATTCCTTCGGGAACGGGACTCTGACAGACTTCTGGAAAGAATTATTGAGAAATCCAGGGTGCACTGTAATATAATAATAATAATAAAAATAAAAATATCATCATTCACTCTAAAAAAGGTTTTTGCATGAGAATGGGAGGTTGCTGTTTTTCTTATAACTTGTCAGAGCATCATTCCTTCAAAATGATGTTACATGAGAATGTAAGTGTTGGTCTTTATTTATTCTACTGTACTATTGGGGGAAAGCTGGGACACAATGTAAGGTGTTTTATGAACATGTATGAACCATAACCAGATGCTTCGTCTGTTTGTTTACATAGTATTCCTGGTGGGGATGCCAGGGGGGCTACCCTACATCCTACACCCGACTTTATACAAATAAAATTTTTAACCTCTCACCCTACATTGAGGCCATTAAGACTACAAATATTTTGGGGGAAGTAATGAATGAACTGACAGTGGACCCCGGTGTTCTACGTCCAACTTGAACAATTTTTAATATTTTTGTAAGTGCTTTTGTAAATGATTTTCCAGGGTCTATAAGGACTAATCTAATTTACATTATTCCTTATGGGGAAAAAATTCGTTTGGTAATGGCACTTGAACAGCATTCTGGAAAATTAATTTTAACACCGGGGTCCACTGTACTGCATTTTATCACTTTAGGGCGCTTTAAGCGTCAGTATATTACGTATGTGTGGATGGGGTGGCCAGGGGGGCTACCATACCTACCCACACCTGATTTCTTACAATAAATACTACTCACCTTTTCCTCTACATTAAGACTACAGATATTTTGTGGTAAATAATGATATATTTTGTGTGAGTATTTTACTTTTTTTTTTTTTTAATGCCTAGGGTTGTAATTTAAAATTGTTAGTGTAAAATTGTTATTGGCCCTTAATAAGTGGAAAAAAAGGGCGTTCTGTTTCCGGCGATGTCGCTTTGTGGCAGTAGCCTGGAACCCAACATGCCAAAAAGTGGGGCCCTACTGATACAGTGGGCCGGTTATTGGCGAAAAAAATACAGTGGAGCCCCGGTTATCAGTAATCCGTTCCAGAAGGTTTGGGCCCAAACCGAAGTAATATTTCCAAAAATAATGAAACAAAACTGTTCCCACACGCAAAAATATTAACAAAACATACATTTTTTTTAAAAAATACCTATAGTTTTTCATTCAGAAAACAATAAGAAAGAAATATAAAGTAGTAATTTTAATAATAAATGAAATTACATACCTTTATTGAAGATTCTTTTGACATCTGGAAGGGGGGGAGGGGAGGGAGAGTTTATTGTTTGGGAAAGGGGAATCCCCCCCATAAGGGCTTGGTATCAAAGCCATCTCTGGGGTTACTTCCATTCTTTGTCTTTAGTGTCTGGACCAGCTTGAGAGTCACTGCCCCCCCGTAGCAAAAAAAATTGTCCAGGGGGGCCTGTTTCGCGTCTGTAAAATTTGCCTAAAAGGGGACAAGACATTGTATTGATTATGTTGCAGCCATGTCTACAACAGTTTTATTGGGGTGATGTGAAGGTTGTCGCCAATCTTCTCAGGAAAAGTATAATAGAAAAAAACTAATAACAAGAAAAATAAACACTTATTTTAATAGAATGAAATTTAAAAAAAAAAAACTTAAATATGATTATAAAATCCTATATTAAAGAATAGGAAAATGAAAAAAAATATATATATGATTCAAAGCTAAATATTTACAGCTGTGGCGTTATCCAAAAAAGGGAATCTAAGAGGGAATTGGTGGTGGTGGTAGTAGTTTGTTGTTGTTGTTGCTCTAGTTTTCCCAAAAAACCACAGTCTTCCAAAACTTTCAATGTCACATATGATGAAGGGGACTCAGTGAAAGTTGCCCTAGTGACGTCCAGTTGCCTGATTTTTTTTTTGTCCTGGTTAACCGGGGTAACGCGAAATGTGATGTTTCTGTTTCTCAATTGTTGAGTACACCGGCCCCCCTCAGCCTTGAATCCGATCCGAGGGAAAACAGAGGACTGTGAAGGAAACCACAATAATTACTCACCACTCTAGCATTAATTTACATAGTAGGCAAAGGCCTTTTGGGGAACTGTAAAATTTACTCCCCCAAACCAAGGCAGGACATAGCAGAAGTGAAAGTTTCAAACAAATGAAGCCCAAAAAAATTGAGTAACCCAAAATAATTAGAGTGAACCCTTTTTACACATAAAATAATGAAGATACAGAAGTACTTGGGTGGGGGGCCAGTCAAGTGATCTCAACCGGCACACGAAGCCAGACACCTCTCACCGGGGAAAAGGGGGGGATACAGCAGCGAGACACTCACCCCACCTTAACCAAAACATCACTCAACCATCCTCTACATACCCTTCCACTTTCATCACTTTATCTATGGATTTTTTCCCCTCACACTCCCCCATACCAAGACTGCTAGTAAAAGAATAGAAGTAGAAATTATGAGGTAAAAGTCCCAAAAATGAAAAGTCGCAAAGTACAAATATTCTACTGACTGTCACGACTTAACCAGTGAGAGAAATAATTAGATGAACCATTGATATACACAATATGAAACTTAAAAAGCCTGGGCCAATGTCCACCTCCAAGAGGCGATGTTGGTTCCCTTAAAAGTTTCTAGGATACCAATGGTTTATGATCTGTTTCTAGAATGAATTTTTTCCCAGTAAATAGTATTCAAGTTATGGGTATCTCGTTTCCGGTGGAGGGAATTTATAGGCTCAGAAATACCTGAAGCAGGATCGTGGATATGAGGTGTAGTAAGCCATTGACACCTGTTGCACGACCCATACTTCTTTGACACCTGCGAGTACATATGTGGCCAGAAATACGTATGCCTGATTTTATGCCACATCTTACGATGGGCCCAGTGTTCGGTCACTGGCAGGTCATGAGCCATTTGGAGAATTGACTCGCGGCATTGGTCGGGAATAACTAGGAGGAATAATCTACTGTAAGAGAATTTGGTTTCATCACAGATTTATATAAGATCCTGTCACGATATTCAAACTTATGTGACGAGTATCTTCCTTGGATAACTGTATTATTTACAGCATGACTATGGCAATACCGAAGTGAAGGGCAAGTCTGCTGTAGATTGCCAAAGTCATCTTTGGACCCAAGATCTGTGGCAATTAAAGGATCATTAGAAGGTGAAGTCTGAGATTTAGTCTTTACTTTACTTGGAACAGATGGTATATGGTTGGGGTGGCAACCTTACTGTCATCTACTGAGTGAACAGGGATCCTGCCATCCGATTCCGAGTGCAGTATCATCTGTTTCAACTTTTAAATGACTATTACCATGAGATAGGAGATTTAGCAATAGACTGATAAGGAGCTTATCTACCTTGGGAGGAGGTGAGCTGAAAACTTGCATCTATGTGAGGTGACGAAAGATCGCTCTTCCAAGGAGGAATGGCCTTTAACGTTACCTATTATTATAGAGCAAGTGTGATGGGAGCAGTACCCATTAGTCCAACCTGTAAACCATTTGGACCTGATGTAACACCGCATGGTAGGAAACGTGTCTGTACGGCCCAAGTAATCTGAAAGAGTTGTGGAGGCATTGTGGGTTTGAGATTGAACAGTTTATCTGAAATGACTATACAAGTGCATCCAGTGTCTCTTAATATCTTAGATACCTTAAGACCATTAACGGTTCCTGAACAGAAGGAGCTTGTTCATTACCTTCTTTGACGCATCTACCCACCTTGTGAACTATCTTAGAAGGGCATTCTGAGGTTTATGTCCTTTTCCACCACATACATGACAAACTGGGATAAAATGATTTTGTTCTCCCTCTACATGAGACTTAACCTTTGGTTCAGGTGAACCATTGCCCTTAGGGATCGACCCCTTCAGGCCCTTATAGGAATTATGGGCTTCCGCAACAAGTCAGCAGCCTCAGCAACTTCCGCAGCCGAATCAGATTACGCTCAATGAAGGTTCGTATTTGGTGGGCAGAGCCGTCAGGAACTGGTCAGCAACCATGAAATCTCTAAGAGATTCATAAGTGTGATCAATTCCTGCACTGTCTATCCAAAAATCAAACAACCGAAGAGAGTAATCTGTAACTGCTGGAAATTCTGACCGTGTTGTAATGCGGCATACCTGAAATCCTTCCTATAAGAGTTAGTGGTTTTCTGGTAGGCTTTAAGAATTGCCTTCTTCCAGATTATAGTCACAAATGATATCATGTGACAAAGTTGCATAAATGTTCAAAGCTGTCCTGAAAATAACATTCCCAGCCTAGTAGCCCACGAATCAAATGGCCATTCACAGAGGGAAGCTGTATTTTCAAATCTGATAATATAAGAAGTTATGTCTTCCCCCTCTGTGAAGGGTGGTAATTGGGGTGGGGGATATGAAGGGGACGCTCCACTACGCCCTCATTTAATTGCTGCTGGGTAAGACCTAGTTTCCTATTCTCTAAGTCTAGACGAGCTTTCTACTTCACGATCTTTCTTTTCTCGTTCCTCATGTTCTCTAGCTTTTGCTCTTTCCTCTAATTTTTCTCTAGAGTGCGTGCATCACGTTCTCTAGCCTGTTGTTCTCGTACTTGTGCTCTTCTTCACGATCAAGCCTATCACGTTCTTTCTTTTCTTCTAGTTCTCTTTCTAACTGTCTCTCTTGTCTTTCTCTTTCAATTTTTCTTTCTCCTTTCGTTCTTCTCTCACCTCTCTCTCTCCTTTTCTCTTCTCTCTCAATTCTTTCTCTCTTTTTCTCTTCTCGTTCTCTTTCTAACTGTCTCTCTTGTTTCTCTCTCTCAATTTCATTCTTTTTTCCTGAATCTTAGTAGTTATGAAAATTCTAAAGTTTTCCCCGTAATACCTAGTTTAACCCCAGCATTCATCCAGAACTGGTATTCCTCCATACTAACCCCGTAATACCTAGCTTCATCCCAGCATTCATCCAGAACTGGTATTCCTCCATACTAACCGGGATAACTTAACTTACTGGGTGAATGAAACAGATATAATAGAAAACGGAGGGTTCAAATCCTGCTCCCTACAACTGTACACACAAAACCGGAGGGTTCAATCCCTACTTCGATTTATACAGTATAAATGTGACCGGAGGGTTCTATGCCAGCTCCGACCAACCAGTAAGGAGAATGGGATCACTTGACCATCCACTCTTCCCACTATAATCAAGAGTGTCCTATGACAGTTCCCTTGATATAACATACAAGAACTCAATGAAGAAGATTTATCACTGGAAAATCTCGGCTCCCTAGAGTCTATTCCTAAAATAATCTTCAAGCTCAAAACAAAGGTGGCAGAAGTAACTAGCACATCCTGCCTTGACTTGACTAACATAAACAAAGAGTAATTAACAATCACCAAATCCTTTAAATACCTTATCTGTAGTCCTACTATAGTAAATGAATACTTATGAAGGTGGCAACCGTCGGTGGTGTGGAGCGTTTGAGGTGCACCGCTAACTGTTGGCGGAGTTCCAATAATGTCGTCAGATGTCGCCGGCTCAAGTCCAGAGTAGCGTCGAGTCGTGTTCGAGGCGTCGAATCCTTGAGTCGAATCCTGGCAAGGTCGCCACTTGTGAAGGTTGTCGCCAATCTTCTCAGGAAAAGTATAATAGAAAAAGACTAATAACAAGAAAAATAAACACTATTTTAATAGAATGAAATTTAAATAATAAAAACTTAAATATGATTATAATAATCCTATATTAAAGAAAATGAAAAATGAAAACAAAAATATATATGATTCAAAGCTAAATATTTACAGCTGTGGACGTTATCACTGAAGCAATGAATCTCAAGAGAGAACTCCGTGGTGGTGGTGGTAGTAGTGTTGTTGTTGTTGTTGCCTCTAGTTTTACCACAAATCCAACAGTCTTCCAAAACTGTTACAATGTCACATATGATGTAAGGGACTCAGTTGAAAGTTAGCCCCTAGTGACGTCCAGTTGCCTGATGTTTATTGTTCTGGGTTTATCCTGGTGGTAACGCAGAAATCGTGATCGTTGCTCTGTTTCTCAATTGTTGAGTACACCGGCCACCCACTCAGCCTTGAATCCGATGATCCGAGCGGACACAGAGGACTGTGAAGGAAACCACAATAATTACTCACCACTCTAGCATTAATTTACATAGTAGGCATAAGGCCTTTAAAAGAAATGGCGAACTGTAATAATTTACTCTACCAAACCAAGGCAGGACATAGCAGAAGTGAAAAGTTTTTAAACATGAGTGAAGCTCAAAAATAATTAGAGTGATGCTCTTACACATATAATAATGAAGATACGAGAAGTACTTACAGTGGGATCGAGCGAGGTCAGTCAAGTGATTTCAACCGGCAGCCGAAGCCTAGCATTACACCTCTCACCGGGTGAAAAAGGGGGGGGGGGGTATAGCAGCAGCGAGACACTCACCCCACCTTAACCAGCAAACTACCACTCAACCATCACTCTACATACCTTCGCACTTTCATCACTCCTATCTATGGACTTTTTCCCTCACATTAGGAAATTATAGATTCATCTACCAACTTTTCTTGTTATTCCTTTATCAGGCATTATGTGCACTATTACACCATGGTCACACTTGTCAAAGGCTTTTGCAAAGTCTGCATTCTGTTTGTTTCCTAGAGCATCCAGAACCTTGTCATAGTGGTCCAGTAGTTTGGACAGACAGGAGCGACCTGCTGTAAACCCATGCTGCCCTGGGTTGTGTAACTGATGAGTATCTAGATGGGTGGTGATCTTGGTTCTTAGAACCCTTTCAAAGATTTTTATAATATGGGACGTTAGTGCTATCGGTCTGTAGTTCTTTGCTATTGCTTTACTGCCCCCTTTGTGGAGTGGGGCTATGTCTGTTGTTTTTTGTAGCTCTGGGATGACCCCAGTGTCCATGCTCCCTCTCCATAGGATGTTAAAAGCACGTGATAGGGGCTTCTTGCAGTTCTTGATGAACACAGAGTTCCATGAGTCTGAGCCTGGTGCAGAGTGCATCTACATGTCATTTATCACCTCTTAGAAGTCAATTGACATCAGGATAATATCATATAGGTGTGTGTCTACCAAATTCTGTCTCTCTCATAAAAGATTAATTTAGATTTTAGACACGCATTTGCTCAATATTATGAACAAAGGTAAAACTCTCTCATCAATATAATTAATACAGTGGACCCCGGATTTCGTACAGCTCCCAACTCGAACAATTATGTAAGTGGATTTTTTTAAGTGGATTTTTGGGGGTCTGAAACGGACTAATCTAATTTACATTCGTCCTTATGGGAACAAATTCGTTCGGTAACAGCACTCGAACAGCATTCTGGAACGAATTATGGCCGTTAACCGGGGGTCCACTGTATTATTATTATTCTTACAGTGGAACCTCTACTTACGTTCCGTGACCTTGCTCACTTCTCAAGTTGTTCGTGTGTAGAGTCAATTTTCCTCATTTAAATTAACTGAAATGGAATTAAACTGTTCCAGTAATTTTAGGCATGACAAAATACTACAAGTACTACTTCCCTAATATAAATTCTACGGTTTATTTATCTATCACAATTCATCTAATATGACATAATAAACAATATTAATAGAAACATGAAATATACACTAGAATGAATGAAATATGTCATTACATATGTGAGGAGTGATAGTGTGTGGCGACGACACAGCGGCCATTGTTGTTGTTGGGGATGTGTATAGGGTCACCACAGCGGCCATTGTTGTTGTTGGGGGTGTGTATAGGGTCCCCACAGCGGCCATTGTTGTTGTTGGGGGTGTGTATAGGGTCACCACAGCGGCCATTGTTGTTGTTGGGGGTGTGTATAGGGTCACCACAGCGGCCATTGTTGTTGTTGGGGGAGTGTATAGGGTCACCACAGCGGCTATTGTTGTTGTTGGGGGTGTGTATAGGGTCACCACAGCGGTCATTGTTGTTGTTGGGGGTGTGTATAGGGTCACCACAGCGGCCATTGTTGTTGTTGGGGGAGTGTATAGGGTCACCACAGCGGCTATTGTTGTTGTTGGGGGTGTGTATAGGGTCACCACAGCGGCCATTGTTGTTGTTGGGGGTGTGTATAGGGTCACCACAGCGGCCATTGTTGTTGTTGGGGGTGTGTATAGGGTCACCACAGCGGCCATTGTTGTTGTTGGGGGTGTGTATAGGGTCACCACAGCGGCCATTGTTGTTGTTGGGGTGTGTATAGGGTCACCACAGCGGCCATTGTGGTTGTTGGGGGTGTGTATAGGGTCACCACAGCGGCCATTGTGGTTGTTGGGGGAGTGTATAGGGTCACCACAGCGGCCAATGTTGTTGTTGGGGAGTGTATAGGGTCACCACAGCGGCCATTGTTGTTGTTGGGGGAGTGTATAGGGTCACCACAGCGGCCATTGTTGTTGTTGGGGGTGTGTATAGGGTCACCACAGCGGCCATTGTGGTTGTTGGGGGTGTGTATAGGGTCACCACAGCGGCCATTGTTGTTGTTGGGGAGTGTATAGGGTCACCACAGCGGCCATTGTTGTTGGGGGTGTGTATAGGGTCACCACAGCGGCCATTGTGGTTGTTGGGGGTGTGTATAGGGTCACCACAGCAGCCATTGTTGTTGTTGGGGAGTGTATAGGGTCACCACAGCGGCCATTGTTGTTGTTGGGGTGTATAGGGTCACCACAGCGGCCATTGTGGTTGTTGGGATGTGTATAGGGTCACCACAGCGGCCATTGTGGTTGTTGGGGGTGTGTATAGGGTCACCACAGCGGCCATTGTTGTTGTTGGGGGAGTGTATAGGGTCACCACAGCGGCCATTGTTGTTGTTGGGGAGTGTATAGGGTCACCACAGCGGCCATTGTTGTTGTTGGGGGTGTGTATAGGGTCACCACAGCGGCCATTGTTGTTGTTGGGGTGTGTATAGGGTCACCACAGCGGCCATTGTGGTTGTTGGGGGAGTGTATAGGGTCACCACAGCGGCCATTGTTGTTGTTGGGGGTGTGTATAGGGTCACCACAGCGGCCATTGTTGTTGTTGGGGGTGTGTATAGGGTCACCACAGCGGCCATTGTTGTTGTTGGGGTGTGTATAGGGTCACCACAGCGGCCATTGTTGTTGTTGGGGAGTGTATAGGGTCACAACAGCGGCCATTGTTGTTGTTGGGGGAGTGTATAGGGTCACCACAGCGGCCATTGTTGTTGTTGTGGGTGTGTATAGGGTCACCACAGCGGCCATTGTGGTTGTTGGGGGTGTGTATAGGGTCACCACAACGGCCATTGTGGTTGTTGGGGAATGTATAGGGTCACCACAGCGGCAATTGTGGTTGTTGGGGGAGTGTATAGGGTCACCACAGCAGCCATTGTGGTTGTTGGGGAGTGTATAGGGTCACCACAGCGGCCATTGTTGTTGTTGGGGGAGTGTATAGGGTCACCACAGCGGCCATTGTTGTTGTTGGGGGAGTGTATAGGGTCACCACAGCGGCCATTGTTGTTGTTGGGGGTGTGTATAGGGTCACCACAGCGGCCATTGTGGTTGTTGGGGGTGTGTATAGGGTCACCACAGCGGCCATTGTGGTTGTTGGGGGTGTGTATAGGGTCACCACAGCGGCCATTGTTGTTGTTGGGGGAGTGTATAGGGTCACCACAGTGGCCATTGTGTTGTTGGGGGAGTGTATAGGGTCACCACAGCGGCCATTGTTGTTGTTGGGGAGTGTATAGGGTCACCACAGCGCCATTGTTGTTGTTGGGGGTGTGTATAGGGTCACCACAGCGGCCATTGGTGTTGTTGGGGTGTGTATAGGGTCACCACAGCGGCCATTGTGGTTGTTGGGGGAGTGTATAGGGTCACCACAGCGGCCATTGTTGTTGTTGGGGGTGTGTATAGGGTCACCACAGCGGGCATTGTTGTTGTTGGGGGTGTGTATAGGGTCACCACAGCGGCCATTGTTGCTGTTGGGGGTGTATAGGGTCACCACAGCGGCCATTGTGGTTGTTGGGGTGTGTATAGGGTCACCACAGCGGCCATTGTTGTTGTTGGGGGGTGTATAGGGTCACCACAGCGGCCATTGTTGTTGTTGTGGGTGTGTATAGGGTCACCACAGCGGCCATTGTGGTTGTTGGGGTGTGTATAGGGTCACCACACGGCCATTGTAGCTTGTTGGGGAAGGTATAGGGTCACCACAGTGGCCATTGTGTTGTTGGGGAGTGTATAGGGTCACCACAGCAGCCATTGTGGTTGTTGGGGAGTGTATAGGGTCACCACAGCGGCCATTGTTGTTGTTGGGGAGGTATAGGTCACCACAGCGGCCATTGTTGTTGTTGGGGAGTGTATAGGGTCACCACAGCGGCCATTGTTGTTGTTGGGGTGTGTATAGGGTCACCACAGCGGCCATTGTGGTTGTTGGGGTGTGTATAGGGTCACCACAGCGGCCATTGTGGTTGTTGGGGGTGTGTATAGGGTCACCACAGGGCCATTGTTGTTGTTGGGGAGTGTATAGGGTCACCACAGCGGCCATTGTTGTTGTTGGGGAGTGTATAGGGTCACCACAGCGGCCATTGTTGTTGTTGGGGGTGTATAGGGTCACCACAGGGCCATTGTTGTTGTTGGGGTGTGTATAGGGTCACCACAGCGGCCATTGTGGTTGTTGGGGGTGTATAGGGTCACCACAGCGCCATTGTGGTTGTTGGGGAGTGTATAGGGTCACCACAGCGCCATTGTGTTGTTGGGGGTGTATAGGGTCACCACAGCGGCCATTGTGTTGTTGGGGTGTGTATAGGGTCACCACAGCGCCATTGTTGTTGTTGGGGGTGTATAGGGTCACCACAGCGGCCATTGTGGTTGCTGGGGTGTGTATAGGGTCACCACAGCGGCCATTGTTGTTGTTGGGGTGTGTATAGGGTCACCACAGCGGCCATTGTTGTTGTTGGGGTGTGTATAGGGTCACCACAGGGCCATTGTGGTTGTTGGGGGTGTATAGGGTCACCACAGCGGCCATTGTTGTTGGGGGCCGCATTGTTGTTGGGGGTATGTAAGCAGTTGGGATGGCCACGCATTGTTGTTGTGTGATTCACCCAGGTTGTTGGTAGGTCAAGCTGTTGGTGATAGGCCCAGCCAGTTTTGGGTAGCCCACAGCCATTGTTTGGGGGTAGGTCACACAGCAGTTTGGGGTTGTCACCACAGCCCATTGTGTTGTTGGGGGATGTCACAGGGCATGTTGTGGGTATAGGTCAGCATTGTGTTGGTGGCACGCCTGTTGTTGGTGTGTATAGTCCACCATTGGTTGTTGGGGTATGTGGGTGATGTGATGTTGTGGTGGCACAGGGTTGGGAAGCCAGTGTTGGTGTGGTGTGTGTTGTGTGTAGATTGTTTTGGGTATAGACTTGTTGGGTATGTAGCTTTTGGGTAGCCAGCGCATTGTGTTGGGGTTGCCACAGCGCTGTGTTGGGTGTATAGTCCAGCTTGTTGTGGGTAGACAGTGTTGGGTACCGTGTGTGGGTATAGCCGGCTTGTGTTGATAAGCACGGCTTGTGTGGGTATCAGTTGTTGTTGTGGTATACCAGTGTTGTGGGTGGTCCGTTGTTGGTACCACGGCATTGGGGTACAGCCTGTGGGGTACACAGCTTGGTGGTTGTTGGGGTTCGTGCAGTATCATAGTCACACGTGTGTGTTTTGCTTGTACAGTGGTCCCTTTTGCGTGTGACGTAGGTATGACGTCAGGCTCAGCATGTGCATCAGCCTCATAGGCAGACTCCCACTAACGTTAGACCTACAGGGCGAGACAAGGTCTGCTGGACTCTCCTTTACTTACTGTAAATATACTGTAACCATCCAACAAGGAGTTCTTTGACCTCTATATCTCTCCCAAGACCCACGTGACAAGTGGTAGCAGCGGTGCCGTAATTTTTATCGATTATGATGTTATAGGAGAGGACTTCAAGCAAGCAATCAGCTCCAGACCGACCACGTTACCAGCC
>WNWK01042027.1:12500-16168 GCA_009830355.1 Cherax destructor | reverse complement strand
TCTCTTATCGTGCTGTGCCCCCCTTTTTTTCATTGATGGGATGTTGCATCGTCTGCCGATTTTTGCTTTGGGGAGGTTTTGGGCAAGTTTGGTACTAACCATCTAGGATTTTCCGGTATATTATCATGTATCTCTCGCCTGCTTTCCCGGGGAATACAAATCAATGGATTCTACCGTTCCGAATTTAGGTCCTTATCGTGCTTATGAGTGCCGTGAAAGTTCTTTGAACCTCCAGATCAGAATTTTTTTCTTGGGGGCAGTTAGTGTACAGCAGTTTCCAGCCTAGAGAAAAAACCCCTTTTTGGGGGGAGACACATCATGGGCTTGGGTCCCTTTTTTTGAAGGTTCTCATTACATATGCTATCATTTTCTTAAGATGCGGTATATACATTGTTGTGGTCTTTAAGGCGAGTTCTCTTACATTATCATTTCCAGGTCCTTCACATTACTTTTTGCTCTATTGTATGGTTAAATTTGTTGTATTCTATGATATAGTTTTTTTTTTTCTGTTTTCCATATCTGAGTATTTAAATTTTCCATTGAATTTCATATTGTTTTGAGTGGCCCTTTTAAAAAATTTGATTGATGTCTGTCTTCAATGGAGGTCACTGTCATGGAATTGGGTTCATCCGCAAAGGAAGCCGGAACTATGGTTGGAAATAAACACATAAGCAGTATAAGGGACCTTTTTATTGACAAAGTTTCGCCCAAGGGGGGACTTTATCGAACAAAATAACATGAATATTTATAAGATTTAGTCATGGAAATGCTGGGTGGGGTGGAGAATGCTGCATGTAAACCAACAGGGTGAGGAGTAAAAAACCTTGGGTAGCTTTAAAAGAGTTGGATAAGTATATGGGTAGACCTTTTCAGTGTTCCATTCTTAAGTTCCATTTTTAAACTGGTTTTAGACCCCCTCCCCCCGGGGAAAATTATGGAAAATTTTAATGTGGAAATTAAGAGTAAGTGTGGAGTTACTAAAAAATTATTTAAGGGTGAGGGGGGTTTTGAGGGTTTGATAATTCAGAGGGGAAAGGGGAAAATGGGATGACTTTGAGGGTGAAAACTGTAGGGAGTGGAGGAGGGGTATTGGTCGTCCTAGGAAGGTATGGGGGGGGGAAAAGGGGTTTTGTTTAAAGGGGGGGTTGGAAAAAAGGGGCATGTGTGAGCGTTTAGATGAGTGAATGGAGACAATTTTTTTGAAATTGAGAGCTGGTGGAGCGTGAGCATGGTAATATTGTGTGAAGTGATTCAGGGGAAAAGGTTAACCAGACTTGAGTCCTGGAGGGGGAAGTACAATGCCACATTTAAAAGGGGGGGTCGTTATGTTGATGTTTGGAGTGGCATCTGAACTGTCATATCTGCGCGCCTCTGCAAAGAGAGGAGGGGTGTGTGAACGATGAAAAGGTTTTTTTTTTGGGTCGCCCTGCCTCGGGGAGACTTGGAGTTGAATAAATAAATAAATTATATATATATATATATATATATATATATATATATATATATATATATATATATATATATATAATATATATATATATAAAAAAGAATTTTAAAATAATGAAAATTTTTATATAACTGGCAAACCCTTCTACAACACAACTTAAATATTAAACTTAAAAACAAAACATGAAGCAAAGATACTATTAACTAATATTAAAAATTTTATCTATATTTCGTGCTTTGGGGGAATTCTTCGAATTTATAAATCTCGAACACGGAAATACTTAAAAAAATTTGCATCAGAAGCGCCCTGGGACGTTAATGATATACTTTTGGATTCCACTAATATTGAAAACATAAGTAAAGTCAGCCCTTTTTTGATTTAGTACATACAATACAATATATACATTATATATATATATATAATATATATATATATATAAATATAAAATGTATATATATATATATATATAATACATACATTTTATATATATATATATATATATATATATATATATATATATACATACATGTATATATATATACATACATGTATATATATATATACATGAATATATATATATATGTCGTGCCGATTAGGTAAAACTTGTCAATTAGCAAGAACTCATCTAAAATTAAGTCCTTTCTAAAAAAATTCTTATACGTTTAAAAATATATATTTTTCATTTATGTTAATGTAAGAATTTATAATTTTGTACCAAGAGAAACTTTGAAAACCTACCTAACCTTATTACAACAAGCGCAATTTAATTTAGCCTAACCCAACTAAATATATTTTAGATACGTTAACATTAATTTAATAATAAACAAACACAATGAAATATATTTTTTCGTTATGTTCAGAATCATTTTGGCGAAATTATTGCATACACAAATTTTCTCTTGTCTTATATGGCAAGGTGAGCGTTGTATTTAAGCCAAAATCGCAAGTTTTACCTAATAATGACATATATATATATATATATATATATATATATATATATGAATATATATATACATACATGTATATATATATATATATATATATATATATATATATATATATATATATATATGATGTAGGGCGTAATGACAGTAGTTTGTTGGACTATGTATTGGTAGATAAAAGACTGTTGAGTAGACTTCAGGATGTACATGTTTATAGAGGGGCTACAGATATATCAGATCACTTTTTAGTTATAGCTACAGTGGGAGTAAAAGGTAGATGGGATACAAGGAAAATAGAATCAGTAAGTAAAAGAGAGGTGAAGGTTTATAAACTAAAAGAGGAGGCAGTTAGGGTAAGATATAAACAACTATTGGAGGATAGATGGGCTAGTGAGAGTGTAGGCAATGGGGTCGAAAATGTATGGGGTAGATTTAAAAATGTAGTGTTAGAGTGTTCAGCAGAAGTTTGTGGTTACAGGCGAGTGGGTGCGGGAGGGAAGAGGAGCGATTGGTGGAATGATGATGTAAAGAGAGTAGAAAGGGGAGAAAAAGTTAGCATATGAGAGGTTTTTACAAAGTAGAAGTGATGCAAGGAGGGAAGAGTATATGGAGAGAAAAGAGAGGTTAAAAGAGTGGTGAAGCAATGTAAAAGAGAGCAGATGAGAGAGTGGGTGAGATGTTATCAGCAAATTTTGTTGAAAATAAGAAAAGTTTTGGAATGAGATTAATAAGTTGAGGAAGCCTAGAGAACAAATGGATTTGACAGTTAAAAATAGGAGAGGAGAGTTATTAAATGGAGAGTTAGAGGTATCGGGAAGATGGAGAGAATATTTTGAGGATTTGTTAAATGTTGATGAAGACAGGGAAGCTGTGATTTCGTGTGTAGGGCAAGGAGGAATAACATCTTGTAGGAGTGTGGAAGAGCCAGTTGTGGGTGTAGGGGAAGTTCGTGAGGCAGTGGGTAGAATGAAAGGGGGTAAGGCAGCTGGGATTGATGGGATAAAGATAGAAATGTTAAAAGCAGGTGGGGATATAATTTTGGAGTGGTTGGTGCTATTATTTAATAAATGTATGGAAGAGGGTAAGGTACCTAGGGATTGGCAGAGAGTGTATTGTTCCTTTGTATAAAGGCAAAGGGGACAAAAGAGAGTGCAAAAATTATAGGGGAATAAGTCTGTTGAGTGTACCTGGTAAAGTGTATGGTAGAGTTATTATTGAAAGAATTAAGAGTAAAACAGAAAGCAGGATAGCAGATGAACAAGGGGCTTTAGGAAAGG
>WNWK01042027.1:0-7500 GCA_009830355.1 Cherax destructor | reverse complement strand
AAAATTTCTTGACAGAGCCTCTCCCATTCTCCCATTCTTTCATCCGCTCTTCTTTTGCACTCTTTCACCACTCTCTTCACCTTTCTTTTACTCTCCATATACTCTGCTCTTCTATTAACACTTCTGTTTTGTAAAAACCTCTCATAAGCTACCTTTTTCTCTTTTATCACACCCTTTACTTCTTTATTCCACCACTCACTCCTCTTTCCTCCTGCACCCACCCTCCTATAGCCACAAACTTCTGCCCCACATTCTAATACTGCATTTTTAAAACTATCCCAACTCTCTTCAACCCCCCCACTACTCCTACTTGCACTAGCCAACCTTTCTGCCAATGGTTGCTTATATCTCAACCTAACTTCGTCCTCCCTTAGTTTATACACTTTTACCTCTCTCTTACTTGCTGTTGCCATTTTCTTTTTGTCCCATCTACCTTTTACTCTAACTGTAGCTACAACCAAATAATGATCCGATATATCTGTTGCCCCTCTATAAACATGTACATCCTGAAGCCTACCCATCAACCTTTTATCCACCAATACATAATCCAACAAACTACTTTCCTTACGTGCTATATCATACCTTGTATATTTATTTATCGTCTTTTTCATAAAATATGTATTACTTATTACCAAACCTCTTTCTACACATAGCTCAATTAATGGTTCCCCATTTACATTTACCCCTGGCACCCCAAATTTACCTACTACTCCCTCCACAACATTTTTACCCACTTTAGCATTAAGATCCTCAACCACAATTACTCTCACTTAGTTCAAAACTCCCCACACACTCACTCAACATTTCCCAAAATCTCTCTCTCTCTCTCTACACTTCTCTCTTCCCCAGGTGCATAAACACTTACTATAACCCACTTTTCACATCCAACCTTTATTTTACTCCACATAATCCTTGAATTTATACATTTATATTCCTTCTTTACCTGCCATAACTGATTATTCAACATAATTGCCACTCCTTCTTTAGCTCTAACTCTATTTGAAACCCCTGACCTAATCCCATTTATTTCTCCCCACTGAAACTCTCCTACCCCCTTCAGCTTTGTCTCACTTAAAGCCAGGACATCCAGCTTCTTTTCATTCATAACATCTACAATCATCTCTTTCTTATCATTCGCACAACATCCACGCACATTCAAACATCCCACTTTGACGGTTTTCTTCTTTTTCTTTTTAGCAAGCTATACAGGAAAAGGGGTTACTAGCCCATTGTTCCCGGCATTTTAGTTGACTTTTACAACACGCATGGCTTATGGAGGAAAGATTCTTATTCCACTTCCCCATGGATATGAAAGGAAAAGCAATAAGAACAAGAACTATTAAGATACAATCAAAGAAAACTCAGATGAGTGTGTATACATAAACGTGTACATGTTTGCGTAGCGTGACCTAAATGTAAGTAGAAGTAGCAAGACGTACCTGAAATCTTGCATGTTTATGAGACAGAAAAAAGACCCAGCAATCCTACCATCATGTAAAACAAATATAGGCTTTCGTTTTACACTCACTTGGCAGGACGGTAGTACCTCCCTGGGTGGTTGCTGTCTACCAACCTACTATATATATATATATATATATATATATATATATATATATATATATATATATATATATATATATATATATGTAATTCGAAAACACTTTATTCCATCAGCTTCAAAATTTCAAAGGCAGATTTTATTTCCGTGTGATAACCGAAGTAACCGTCATCTGGTCGGCTGTGAAATTTCAACACCTGTATATCTTATTTTGAAGAAGGCTGAAATTGTTAATGGTGTCTTGTAGGTGCGATTTTGCCATTTTTAATCTAGAAATAGTGTAGTGTTACTTTTCATTAGGGCATTATCTTGCCTTGATCCAAGGAACTAAAATTACCCTCCCTATTTTTGGGAACAAGTGTGATTGTCTCCCTTCCACCAGAAAATATGTGACCCCCTACTGGTTTAGAGCTTCATTTTTTTGAATGGGTGATTCATCTTGTGAAAAGGTCGATCACTTTCTTTATGCTGTGTAGTCGCCCTCAAAGTCAATTCTGAGCCGTTCCATCAACTAGTGTTTGTGTTTGGGTGGATGTTAAGGGCTCGTGAAGCTCAGGTACCTTGAACCCGTTCCGTGGAATATTTGGGAGACTAAATAAATTTCCACATAGCTCTTATAAACATCGATCAAGAGACTGCAGTCAAAAATGTTCGAATTTGAGATAACATCTGTTCTCTCTCTCTCTCTCTCTCTCTCTCTCTCTCTCTCTCTCTCTCTCTCTCTCTCTCTCTTGAACGCCCTGACCTTCGGCTGTAAAAGGTTTGCGAAGTAACACTTGAAGATGTTTATAATTTTCCCATACCTCTCTTAGTTTAAATACTAATCATATCTGAATCCTAATGCAGCTCTTTGAAATGTTACATTATGGCTAGGTCATTATTCATTGATTCCTCTTGTATTATGATTTAATATCTGGTAATTATCATTAAATATCTCACTGTATAGGGAGTTGGAACCCATGGCAAGCTTGTTCTAAAACTAGGGGTCTATTGTATTATCAACTGTATTATGCCAGCCTAAAAAGGTTCTGCTAACTAGATATATTTCTATATATGCTAGGTGATTAGTATAGGCCCCATTGTGACTAGAAATGCCAGTTTTTCAGACAAATCTAAACTCTTTACGGCTGTGACGTTAAACAATCAAGTTATTTCGATTACGCGAGTCGACCTCAAACATGTTACGTGATTCTTGGCTTTAACTGCAAGTACATTTATGACTCTGCCAACTTAAAAATGGAAATATGCATCTTAATTTTTTTTGTTCTCTCATCTATTTGATCATAACTGAGCTCAAGTTAGGCTTGAGCATCACAGTTTGAAAAAAAAAAGTATAAGTTACGGTTAACTCTCTCCATTCTTTTTGAAAAGTCCTTCAGGTGTACTAGAAGTGTCACTATTACTGTCACTTGATTCATTTCCAAGTGACGATTTCTGATAGATTCTCTGTAATCTCTGAATTTCACTTTTGTCCGTGACTTGTGATCATACTTGATGTGTTCTTAACAATACTTCTGAATACACACGTATTTACATGACACGTAGACATCATAATGCATTTCCTGCAGTGACAGAATTCAAGACAATCAGTTATTCGTATTTAGTATGCTCACTTGTACTTGGTATATTCACTTGTGTGCGCACTTATCCTTGACACATTGGTTGCTCGTGAAAGATAGCTGACTAAACCACTGGTAATAATAAACTGGGTTGATCACTTGCAGGAGAGGATGTTCGGGTATTCATGCTACAGCCAGACATTTGGATCCCACCGAAAGACGATGTTTATACAAGATTCAACATGAGCAACCAGAAGGTGGCCACCAGTGTCACAAACTTTACGGTTTGCTCCAGATATTTTACCACGGCTTTAACTACTCTGCAAATTCTTCTTTCTTACGCTACGGCTGAAGATTTCTCTAATGCTATCATGATGTGTAAGTATTTTATATGCTCTCATTCAAGGCTGAATACAAACATTAGCTGAATGACAAACAGCATTAGCTGAATGACAAACAGCATTAGCTGAATGACAGTAAACTTAATTTTCATCCTTCCAGATGTCCTTGATGGTTCACACTTCTTTCGATACAACAATAAACCTCAGCCAGTCATACAGAACCTCAAACTACCGACTTACCTACGTCAGTGGCGACACCTCTGCCACGTTTTCTCCGGGGACACATATACTGTATATGTGGATGGCGTTGCAATGGCCAGTGGCCCCATCGAGGTAGAAGACAGAGTCATCCCACTTAATGGTACCTTTGTCATTGGACAAGAACAGGACGGAATTTCAAGACGATTTCATCATGAGCAAATTTTTAAAGGATATGCAACTCAAATAAATTTCTGGAGCTATGGACTCTCCAAAACAGACATAGAAATAGCAGCTTCTTGCAAAGAAAATATAAAGGGAAATATTTTTTCAAGTGACAGAGACAGTTTTGACCTTATTAATGTGAACTTTACTTTATGGTCCCTACAAAATGTTTGCCTCCAAAATGAAGACTTTTTAGTTATACCAGAAGGACGTACATTTGCCGAGTCAGTGACTATGTGCAATTTAATTGGATCTGTCTTGTATGCTCCCCCGAGCAAAAACATAAGTGAAAGAGTAAATAAAACGCTTTGGGAAGAGAACATATGTGCGACATTGCACCTTTGGGTTGGCATAACAGATGAAGAGGAGGAAGGAGTTTGGAGAAGACTGAGTGACAAGAAGATTGTCACAGATGTATTTTGGGCACTTGGACAACCTGACAATACAACATTTGAAAACTGCGTTTTGATTGACGGAAAAGATTCTTATTGGAATGATTACAGTTGTAAGACATACAAAGCTTGCGCACTCTGTCAAGATCAAATAATATCTCCGCTATTTCTTCGAGGTATTTGCAAGGAAAGACTGACTGAAATTATGTTTGAAGTGCTTGGATATTACTTAAGCAAGCCATTTTTTCATGGATTTTATGGATTAATGATAATACAACCAAAAGATAAACAGTGGCTTTTAATTAATACTGTGAAAAATGAATCCTTAGCCTACTTGACTGTAGCGTCTGAAACTGTTTACCCACTTGGCAGACACAGCTGGACGCTGCTGTATCCCATATGTGAACAAGCAGTGGGAGATATAATTGAACTAAGCTTGTCTATATGTAAAACACAGCAGTATATGTGTGACAACGGTGAATGTATTGACTTGCCCGCCCGTTGTGACGCTAAGAGTGACTGCAAAGACGAGACAGATGAAGACAATTGTTCTCTCCTCCAAGTACCCGCAGGTTACCGCAGCTTCAAACCTCCTACGAATGTTGTTGACCCTTCAAAGCCTCTCCAACCCACCCTAATATTTAATTTTTTGCGTTTTCTTAAAATTGAAGATGTTGAAGAAACTATTAACCTAGAGTTTATTGTTAATATGGAGTGGAGAGATTCTAGGCTCACATATACTAACCTTCGAAATGATATACATGCTAATAAATTGTCCAAAATTGAGACTGAGAGCATATGGAAGCCAAAATTGAAGTTCCCAAACGTGAAAGACGGGAAACTAGAAAAAATTGAAGAAATTTTTTACATTCGGAAGAATGATGACTCTCTCTCCAGTGACTTCAATGCTGTAAATATGGGTAAGTAATTAAGTTTTTATGTTTTAAAGTCGGAAATAAATGGTATAAAATACCGACACAATGGAAAAATAAACACACAAGCAGTATAATGTGATCCTTTATTGACAACGTTTCGCCCACACAGTGGGCTTTATCAAGTCACAAACAGATCTGTTTGTGACTTGATAAAGCCCACAAACAGATCTGTTTGTGACGTGATAAAGCCCACTGTGTGGGCGAAACGTTGTCAATAAAGGATCACATTATACTACTTATGTGTCTATATTTCCATGTTTTAAAGTTGTTTTCTGAGTGACTAATTGAATTTACTGTTTGGTGTGTGTCTAGTTAATGTTCCAAGTTGGACTGAAATATCGTAATAAGTTTGTTTATCCTATGTGTAGGTTATTTGTGTATTATGCTGTGTTTATCATGAAGTTATTTGGTCTCAGCATTAACTCAAACTAATCTGTAACAAACTAACCTATCAAACCCACCTCAGCTTGTAAAAAAAATATGTACACATATACTCTTGAATATGTACACTCATGCATACGTTATACGTTATAAATTAGACACATATGCAACACTTAAGTATCTTTATTGAGGAAACGTTTTGCCACACAGTGGCTTCATCAGTCCAATACAAAGCAGAGAGGTGTAAGAAGAGGAGGAATTTGAGGTAATCAGTCCCTCGGCATGGAGTCGATGTGTTCAGTTCATCAATCTTGTAGAAAGTACAGCGTAGAGCCTTAGAAGTGGCTTATATACTGTAGTCAGGTGAGGCGAAGCAGGAGGCGGGGTCATAGTGGTACTATCCACTAGTCGAAGTAGGTCTTCGTCCAAAGGTTGGACAAGTGTTGAAGAAGTCGTTTGTATCAAGATCCTAAGATGTTACTGTGTCAGACAGGATGTAGATGAATGGTTCAGAGAACCGACAAGTTATAAATTAGACACATATGCAACACTTGGGTATCTTTATTAAGGAAACGTTTCGCCACACACTGGCTTCATCAGTCCAATACAGTCGAAGACCTACTTCGACTAGTGGATGGTAAAATACACTAAGGCTGAAAGCTTGTAAGTGATCAGAAAAGGTACTCTCCAGTTCTTTTTCTGATAACTCCAATTACTGCATAGAAGCCAATAATACAATCTTTTTGTTTGTTAGAAAAGTTGAACATCTTCTCCTAAGTATGTATATATATACATGTACAGATGCATACTTGCTCCTGTGTATTTATATGAATGTGCTTATATGCGCATATACTATGTGTATCACTAGGCGATTCCTGACAATGTGATACCGATCAAAAGATGATCTATGAAGCAAGACAGAGGAGGCATTCACATGTCATATATAGATATACTAATATCCAAGTCTCTTCATTAAAAATGGTAAATCAGTACATACAAGGGACCAGAGAAATCAATATCCTAAAATACACAAGTACATTAGGCTTGAAGCCCTTCAGATGTTGTGCTGTCAAGTAATCAGAGTGCAAGGGCTGAACTTAATCAGATGCGACATTCAGAAATTTCGACATGAAAAGTATTATTTATTTTTTTCCGTTTAAAAAAATAAGCAAACTGGGAGCCAGCATGGGCAACTAGGCTGATACATTCTGACAAATAATGACTTACTGTACCTAAGGCTGGCTAAGATGACATGCAGAAAATTGGTATCGTGTGGTTCATGTCGAATACAAGATAAATGCCCCTAAACAGAAAGCTACAGAAGCTGTGGGGAATTATGAGACTACCTGTATGGGCTTCACCAACACTTACATACAAATAACCTCAAAGGGAGGTGACCGAATACAATATTTACCGCAGTTACCCCCGCGAGGCGTGTGAGAAAACTTAACCCACTCCTGGTCATGTTAAGGGGTTCCTCCGATATTTCACACGCTCTAGACACATCTATCCTAGACCAGTATTATAAATTACAGTAGATCGCACTAGTAAGTACGATACTACAATAGTTGTGGACTGTATATGTAATTGGACTGATTAGAATGAGGGAGGAAGAGAGTACACACACCAACACGATAAGACCACGATAAGACAAGGTAGACAGTGACAGGATGTTCCAGAGAGGGAACACAGAAACAAGGGGACACAACAGGAAGCTGAAGACTCAGATGAGTCAAAGGGATGTTAGGAAGCATTTCTTCAGCCACAGAGTAGTCAGGAAGTGGAATAGTCTAGAGAAAGATATAGTGGAGGCAGGAACCATACATAGTTTTAAGACAAGGTATGACAAAGCTCATGGAGCAGGGAGAGCAGAGACCCAGTAGCAGACAGCGAAGAGGCGGGGCCAGGAGC
>WNWK01042026.1:0-16168 GCA_009830355.1 Cherax destructor | reverse complement strand
CCATTACCTCTCATGATGTCGTCCAGACGGCTAACAATATCCTTCATCCCAGCCCCCAGGATAACATCCCCTCTGCCTCCTATTCCTATCCTTAAGACAAAATTCCTATCCATAAACCTAATCTGACTATCCCCAACTAAAACAATGTTCTTACCTCGACTGGCGGTGTTCATGACGTTCTCGGTCTTTGTAGAGATGGTCTTCGCTGGGATGTCTTCACATTGTCTGATAACAAGGAAAAGAGTTGCTGGTTTTCACAACAGTCTCCTGGACCTTCTTCAACTTCAGCTTCGTCCCTTCAGATCCGACTAGCATCCATTCGTTGGTCTGATCATCGCGACATTGTTCGGGGATAATCCTTGCATATACCCTTCAATCGTTGAATTTCTCTTCTAGCTTCCGTTAATTCCGCCTTCATTTGGAGATATAGCTGCTCGTAGAGGGAAGCCATCATCAATCTCAGGTAGCTAAGAACGGAAGCACAGTAGAAAAGTCTTCACAGAGCAAAGATGGTTCAGTCCACAGAGAGTACACTAGACACGTCCTCACTGAGCTAAGTCAGGTCCACCACTCAAGCTAAATCAGGTCCACCACTGAGCCAAGTCAGGTCCACTCATCAACTACCCTATTTCCAAACCAATACTTTCCTATATCCTTTCTAAATCTAAACTTATCTAACTTGAATCCATTATTGCGGGTTCTCTCTTGGAGAGATATCCTTAAGACCTTATTTATATCCCCTTTGTTAATACCCATTTTCCACTTGTATACCTCGATCATGTCTCCCCTCATTCTATGTCTTACAAGTGAATGTAATTTAAGGGTCTTCAATCTTTCTTCGTAAGGAAGATTTCTAATGCTATGTATTAATTTAGTCATTCTACGCTGAATGTTTTCTAACGAATTAATATCCATTCTGTAATATGGAGACCAGAACTCAGCTGCGTAATCTAGGTGAGGCCTTACTAACGATGTATAAAGCTGTAATATAACCTCTGGACTTCTGTTGCTTACACTTCTTGATATAAATCTTACAAGTGAATGTAATTTTAGGGTCTTCAATCTTTCTTCATACGGAAGATTTATAATGCTATGTATTAATTTAGTCATTCTACGCTGAATGTTTTCTAATGAATTAATATCCATTCTGTAATATGGAGACCAGAACTGAGATGCATAATCTAAGTGAGGCCTTACTAATGATGTATAAAGCTGTAAAATAACCGCTGGACTTCTGTTGTTTACACTTCTTGATATAAATCCCAGTATTCTGTTTGCCTTCTTACGTACGGTTAGGCATTGCTGTCTTGGTTTAAGGTTGCTGCTTACCATAACCCCCAAGTCCTTTTCTCAATCTGAATGGCTAAGTTCTACGTTATTTAACTTATAAGTGCTTGGGTTATGGACACTCCCGAGCTTCAGAACCTTGCATTTATCTACACTGAACTGCATCTGCCACTTTTCTGACCACGAATTGAGCTTGTCTAAATCCTCCTGACGTTCCCTGACATCTACGTTTGAATCAATTATCCTACCTATCTTCGTGTCATCGGCGAATTTGCTCATTTCACTAGTACAGTCATCCCTCGGTTTTCGGTTTTAATCCGTTCCAGATGGATCGGCTAAAACCAAAATCGGCGAAAACCAAAACTATTTTCCCCATAAGAAATAATGGAAATTCAATTAATCCGTTTCAGAAACCCAGAAGTTTGGAAAAAAAAAAATTTGGGGGCCTTAAAGATAGATTTACATGCACAAATGAATGAACTGAATGTGGCACTTACCTTTATTGAAGACTGATGTTGCTGGATGGGAGAGAGGGAAGATGGGAGAGGGAAGAGACCCTAATTTTGGAAGGGAATCCCCTCCATAAGGACTCTAGGTACCAAGTCCTTATCCGGGGTCACTTCCTGCATGCCTGCTACCTCCCTCCCTGCCTGCTACACTCCCTCCCTGCCTGCACACTCCCTCCCTGCCTGCTACACTCCCTGCATACATGCTACACTCCCTACATACATGCTACACTCCCTGCATACCTGCTCACTCCCTGCATACCTGTTACACTCCCTGCATACATGCTACACTCCCTGCATACCTGTTACACTCCCTGCATACATGCTACACTCCCTGCATACCTGTTACACTCCCTGCATACATGCTACACTCCCTGCATACCTGTTACACTCCCTGCATACATGCTACACTCCCTGCATACATGCTACACTCCCTGCATACCTGTTACACTCCCTGCATCCATGCTACACTCCCTGCATACATGCTACACTCCCTGCATACTGCTACATCCCTGCATGCATGCTACACTCCCTGCATGCCTGTCACTCCCTGCATTCATGCTACACTCCCTGCATGCCTGCTACACTCCCTGCATGCCTTCTACACTCCCTGCATGCATGCTACACTCCCTGCATGCATGCTACACTCCCTGCATGCCTGCTACACTCTTAAACTCCATCGTGTTTCTCACTTTCACTATCATATTTTTTCTAATGTTTCTTCATTTCTACAGTGTTCCTCACTTTCTTTACCAAAGAAGTGGCACTAGGAGCTTTCTTTGGGCCCATGGTAGCTTATTTAGTAGTCACACACAATAATCAAGGCCCAAAAACAATGAATTGTTAATAAATGTTTTGTATAAACTCCTGGGGTGATGTTCACTCAAGCGTAAACAATGCTAGACTGCTGACAATGTGCGTGGGTGGCGGGCCTACGGCCTTTGTATGTGCGCGGCACTGGTGGACAGGTCCCATACGGTCGGCAAAACTAAAACAATCGGCGAAAACTAAGACAAATTTTCCCTGAAAAGTCGAAACTAAGACAAATTTTCTGAAAAGTCCAAAATCAGCGAAAACTGGGACAAGCGAAAACCAAGGGATGACTGTAATTCCCTCATCAAGGTCATTGATATATATTATAAACAACAACGGACCTAAGACTGATCCCTGTGGAACGCCACTTGTAACAGATCCCCACTCGGATTTAACCCCATTTAACCCTTTAAACTGTCCACATGTAGATCTACGTTGACGCGCTGAATATTTTGAGAAAAAAATATATTTTTCTTTTTGTTTAAAATGAAGAGCGCATTTTTGGCATCCCGAATGTGTATAATCGCACACTGAGTGCACAGACCCATTCTCTAATGTCTAGGCAACTCAGGCTTATCGTGGCAAGGTTAAAAGCATTTAAAATAAAAACGTAGATCTACGTTCGGAGCACTACGCACGTCAACGTAGATCTACGTGTGGACAGTTTAAGGGTTAAGCACACTCTCTGCTTCCTATTGGTGAGCCATGACTCGATCCATGACAGCACTTTTCCTCCAATGCCATGAGCTGCCACTTTCTTTAACCCTTTCGGAGTCGGTGCCATACTAGTATGTTTTACGAGCAGGGGTTGGTGCCGTACTAGTACGTGTAAATTCTAGCAGCTTCAAATTAAGTGGGAAACAGCTGGTAGGCCTAGGGATGAGAGAATGGGTCTGCGCGGTCAGTGTGCGCAGTAGGAAAAAAAATCGAGCACCCAGTGGTGCATTGTGGGAACACCATTTCAGTACACCTTGTCCAGCATGCCTCGCAGCAAGAAACACCTTACTCCTCGGCGAATTGGGACATTATTATTCCCCAGTGACAGTTCTAACAGTGATGGAGGTGTCAGCGAAGGTGACTTTCAAGGTTTTGAGGCGGTTGTGACCGAAACTAGTGACCATAATACCGGTATAAGTGAAGAAAACCCAGACGACCCACAGCCGTCCACCTCTGGTGCTGTGGCGTCTTGTTCACGGCCAGTTGTACCAGAACGAAGGCGGAAACTCCTATTTACTCATATCCAGGACTCAGATGTGAGCAATGGTGATGATAGTGATAGTGACTATGAACTCCAAGCCCTTCGAAATAGTTCCAGTAGCGCGAGTGAAGGGGAATATTCACCAGTGAAGCGTCAGTATATACGATGGTATATGCGCTCTGGTAGTGTGCCATATGCTCTTCCAAGGATTAGGAGTACATCTCGGAGTACATCCCGTGGGCGTACAACAGGAAGTGATAGTGAAAATGAAGATGATAGTGTTGCAATTGGCATGAGAAATGTGCATGCAACTGGTGGTGGTGGTAGTGGAGGTGGTGCCGGGCGCGAGGCACCAGCAGAGGACCATGCTGGCACCGATGCCGCTGAGTCAGCTCAGCTACAACAAAGGCAACCCTCACCCACCCACCAACCCCCTACAACCACAACCTCCACTTCCACAACCCCCACAACCACCTGTAAATATCCAGTACCCACCAGCAGACCACACCTGGGATTGGCAGGAAGCTGTGAATTTTATTCCCAATCCCCATCAGTTTGATGAAAGTCACAGTGGAATACACCCATCTTGTCCACTTGGGAACAATGCCACTGAACTGGAATGTTTCCAGTTATTCTTTGACGAACCCCTGATGGACATTATTATCAGGAAAAGCAACAGATACTTCGATTACACAATGGCAAACACTATTCTTTCACCAAAATCACGTCTACACAAGTGGAAGGAGACAACTGTGGCAGAGATGTATCTTTTCTTTGCCACAATAATGCTTATGCCACATGTGTATAAGCACCGTATCAAATCACACTGGTCAACAGACCGATTGATTGCAACACCAGCTTTCAGTGATATTATACCAGTGAATCAATTTGTGCTACTGTTACGGATGCTCCACTTCTCAGACAAAACCAGGCCTGACAGAACCGACTGGTTATATAAGATTAGGAATGTGTTTCACTCGCCTTCAAGTCTTGAACATGTACTCATTGGAGCGGAGGAGAGAGAGATACATGATAATATATACATGGAAAGTACTTGAGGGCCTGGTCCCAAATCTGCACACTGCCATAACAACATACTGGAGTGAGAGATATGGGAGAAAGTGTAAAATAAACCCAGTGAGGAGCAGGGGTGCGGTGGGGACAATACGGGAGCACTGTATTAACATCCGGGGTCCCAGACTATTCAACATCTTACCAGAAGATATCCGAAACATGGCTGGAACCAGTGTAGAAGCCTTCAAGAGGAAACTGGACAAATATCTTCACCAGGTGCCAGATCAACCAGGCTGTGATGGATATGTGGGGCAGCGGGCCTCCAGCAGCAACAGCCTGGTTGACCAGGCAAGCACCAGACGAGCCTGGCCCATGGCCGGGCTCAGAGAGTAGATACTCTCGAAACTCTTCAAAGGTATATCAAAGGTATATCTGAAAGAGAAATTCAATATGTATTTTTATCCCTTCAGGAAGCTTGTTATTGACGAGTTTTGATTCTATTCAAAGGTAGACTGTCATTCAAGCAGTATTTACAAAGCAAAAGGAAACGCTTTGTTATAAAGTTGTTTGTGCTTTGTGATTGCTACAGTGGTCTTGTATTGGATATTATTGTGTACACTGGAAGTATATACATTGAAAGATACCAGGAAGTTACTGAGTATCTCTGGTGATGTGGTTAGAACAATGATGGAACCATATCTTGGCAAGGGGCATATATTATATACTGATAACTGGTATACAAGCCCCTCCCTCAGTGATTTTTTGCAAGTGAACATGACAGACGTGTGCGGAACAGTTCGTGCAGATCGTAAGCATATGCCTAGGTTCGATGTAGGCACTTGTAGAGGTGAGGTGCAGGCGTTTGCTGCCAATGATATCATGGCATTTCAGTGGCATGACAAACAAGATGTCACACTGTTGTCATCAATTCACCCTAATGAAATGGCAGGCAGTGGCAGGGTGAATAGAGAGACCGATGAACCCATTCTAAAACCTGCAGCTGTGATGAACTACACCCTCAAGATGCGTTCAGTGGACAAATGTGACATGCAGATATTGGGTTTGCTGATTGTGTTAGAAAGAGTTTTAAGTGGTACATAAAACTCTTTTTTCACATTCTGGACATTTGCATGCTCAATGCTTATAATGTTTATAAGTTGAAGACCACAAACAAACCACCATATGGTGAATTTTGTTTGTCTGTCATCAGGCAAATAATCACCAAGTACCAAGGAACACCACCTGCAATAGAAAACCGCCCACAAAATTACCAACAACTACCCTCTCGTCTGAGGCATGGTGAACACTTCCTAACAAAACTGCCTGCTACTGCTTGCAAGAAAAAGGCTCAGAAGAGGTGCTATGTCTGTGCACATACAAAAAGACGCCCACAGCAACGCAAACACACTAGTTATATGTGTGTAGAATGTGAAACATCATGTGCATGGAACCATGTTTCAGAGACTTCCACAGGCTGCAGAACTTCTAGAAACATGTCCAGTGACTCTATATATCTATATATATGATTGAACAATAGAAATAAATAATATGTGTTATTATAAATATTTGTAAATAAATTGTGTAAACAAAATAGTGATAACAAACTTTATGTCAATATTGTGTAAGAATTATCGAGTGAATATTTGAAAAACAGCACTTATATTGGTCTCACAGGCCATAAAGTTATTTGAAAAAAAAAAATTAAAATCGATAAGAAAACAACTTAAAAAAAAAAAAAACGATTACCGGCTAACCGGAAATCACCGATGTTGCTGTCAGCGGTTCTATTTTGGTCAACTTGAAGCCTCCATATCTCCGTAAGTATTGATCGCAAAAATCTTTTGTTTAGCCATTTAGATTTAGAAAAAAAAACTCTATCATTTCATAAGATAAAATAATTATTTTTTTTCCGAATATTTTTCGACCCCAGGAACAGGTTTCCGAGAAGGCCTGTCAACCCCCAAAGGGTTAACAGTCTCTGGTGCGGTACTCTATCAAAAGCCTTACTAAAATCTAAATAAACAATATCGAAGTCTTTATCGTGATCAACAGCCTCAAAAGCTTTACTTACTGAGGCCTGGTCACAGACCGGGCCGTGGGGGCGTTGACCCCTGGAATTCTCTCCAGGTAAACTGAAGAAGGTTAATAAATTAGATAGGCAGTAATGGCCCCTCATGAATCCATGCTGAGTATCATTAATCAAATTATGGTTATCTAGATGGATTCTTATAATATCAGCTATAACTGACTCTAATAATTTGCCTACAATTGAGGTCAGGCTTACTGGGTGGTAATTTGACGGTAGTGACTTGTCCCCTGCTTTAAAAATAGGAATTACATTAGCCATCTTCCACATATCAGACACTACACCTGTTTGAAGAGATAAATTAAAAATGTTAGTTAATGGTTCATAGAGCTCCATTTTGCATTCCTTAAGAACCCTTGAAAAAAGTTCATCAGGACCCGGCAATTTATTTTGCTTCAGTCGGTCTACTTGTTTCATAACCATTTCGCTAGTGACTGTGATATTACATAATTTATCTTCTTCAGGGCCACTATAAATATTAATTACCGGGATATTATTATGAGTGAGAGGGGTTGCATGTGAGTGGGACTTGCACATGAATAAATAGAATTATCAAAGCTTATTGCTTGGGTAGCATTGAAAATTGAGTTGGGCAAATATTCTGTTAGTGGGATGGATTGTGAAGGACCTGCCTAGTATGGGCCAACAGGCCTGCTGCAATGTTCCTCCTTTCTTATGTTCATATGTTCTTAAATGTTTATACAGCAGTGTACTGTATATTGTAATAAATAGAATTGAGGAAATCAGGTCTAATATATACAGTGGTACCCCGACTTACGATATTTTTTCATTCCAGAATGCTGTTCAAGTGCCATTACCAAACGAATTTATCTCCATAAGAAATGATGTAAAATAGACTAGTCCTTTTAGACCCCCAAAATTACACTTACAAAAGCATTTAAAAAAATAAACTTACATAAAAGGGTGAGTTTGGGGACCATCGTAAGTCGGGGTACCACTGTATTATTAAGGTACAAATACTGGTCAGAGAGCCCGTTGTAAGTCTGACGCGTCGGTAAACGAGTACGTCGCTAAGTGAGGAGAGGCTGTATCTGCCAATTTTGGAAAAAGTGATCTTGCGTTGACATGAATAAAGTGTAGGCGTTTTCATAAAACAATCATAATCATCAATATGGCAAGGGATCATTTGTATTAAAATTTGGTAAATCAGTGTCATCATTGCTGAAAGGGTACCGGAGATTCAGTGAGGAGAAATAAATGGGATTAAATCAGGAGTACGTATATGAGAGAGTTAGAGCTAAGGAAGAGATAGCAATAATGTTGAAGGATCAGTTATGAGGAGAGAAGAGGAAATATAAATGTATAAATTCAAATAAAAAAATTATGTGGATTAAAATAAGGGTCGGATGCAAAAAGTGGGTCATAATAAGTGTGTATGCACCTGGAGAAGAGAGTTAGAGGTATCAGGAAGATGGAGGGAATATTTTGAGGAATTGTTAAATGTTGATGAAGATAGGGAAGCTGTGATTTCGTGTATAGGGCAAGGAGGAATAACATCTTGTAGGAGTGAGGAAGAGCCAGTTGTGAGTGTGGGGAAAGTGCGTGAGGCAGTGGGTAGAATGAAAGGTAGAAAAGCAGCTGGGGTTGATGGGATAAAGATAGAAATGTTAAAAGCAGGTGGGCATATAGTTTTTGAGTGGTTAGTGCTTTTATTTAATGGATGTATGGAAGAGGGTAATGTACCTAGGGATTGGCAGAGAGCATGCATAGTTCCTTTGTATAAAGACAAAGGGGACAAAAGAGAGTGTAAAAATTATAGGGGAATAAGTCTGTTGAGTATACGTATCTGGTAAAGTGTATGGTAGAGTTATTATTGAAAGAATTAAGAGTAAGACGGAGAGCAGGATAGCAGATGAACAAGGAGGCTTTATGAAGGGTAGGGGTGTGTAGACCAAGTGTTTACAGTCATCCCTTGGTTTTCGATTGTCCCAGTTTTCGCCGATTTTGGTTTTTGCCGACTTTTTTCGGGGAAAATTTGTCTCAGTTTTCGCCGATTGTTTTAGTTTTCGCCGACCATATGGGACCTGTCCACCAGTGCCGCGCGCATTACAAAGGCCGTAGGCCCGCCACCCAAGCACCCCCCAGCACCTCCCACGCACATTGTCACGCAGTCTAGCATTGTTTATGCTTGAGTGAACATCACCCCAGGAGTTCATACAAAACATTTATTAACAATTCATTGTTTTTGGCCCTTGATTATTGTGTGTGACTACTAAATAAGCTACCATGGGCCCAAAGAAAGCTCCTAGTGCCAGTCCTTTGGTAAAGAAAGTGAGAAACACGATGGAGTTTAAGAGTGTAGCAGGCATGCAGGGAGTGTAGCAGGCATGCAGGGAGTGTAGCAGGTATGCAGGGAGTGTAGCATGTATGCAGGGAGTGTAGCATGTATGCAGGGAGTGTAGCATGTATGCAGGGAGTGTAGCATGTATGCAGGAGTGTAGCATGTATGTAGGGAGTGTAGCAGGTATGCAGGGAGTGTAGCAGGTATGCAGGAGTGTAGCAGGTATGCAGGGAGTGTAGCAGGTATGCAGGGAGTGTAGCAGGTTTGCAGGGAGTGTAGCAGGTATGCAGGGAGTGTAGCATGTATGCAGGGAGTGTAGCATGTATGCAGGGAGTGTAGCATGTATGCAGGGAGTGTAGCATGTATGTAGGGAGTGTAGCAGGTATGCAGGGAGTGTAGCAGGTATGCAGGGAGTGTAGCAGGTATGCAGGGAGTGTAGCAGGTATGCAGGGAGTGTAGCAGGTATGCAGGGAGTGTAGCAGGTATGCAGGGAGTGTAGCATGTATGCAGGGAGTGTAGCATGTATGCAGGGAGTGTAGCATGTATGCAGGGAGTGTAGCAGGTATGCAGGGAGTGTAGCAGTATGCAGGGAGTGTAGCATGTATGCAGTGTAGCAGGTATGCAGGAGTGTGCAGGGGGAGTGTAGCAGGTATGCAGGAGTGTAGCAGGTATGCAGGGAGTGTAGCAGGTATGCAGGGAGTGTAGCAGGTATGCAGGGGTGAGCAGGTATGCAGGGAGTGTAGCAGGCATGCAGGAAGTGACCCCAGATAAGGACTTGGTACCTAAATTCCTTATGGAAGGATTCCCTTCCAAAAAATAGGGTCTCTTCCCTCTCTACTCCTCCCTCTCTTCCATCCAGCAACATCAGTCTTCAATAAAGGTAAGTGCCACATAGAGTTCATTCATTTGTGCATGTAAATCTATCTTTAAGACACCCAAAAAAAAAAATTTCCAAACTTCTGGAATTCTGGAATGGATTAATTGAATTTCCATTATTTCTTATGGGAAAAATAGTTTTGGTTTTCGCCGATTTTGGTTTCAGCCGATCCATCTGGAACGGATTAAAACCGAAAACCGAGGGATGACTGTACAGTGAAACATATAGGTAAACAGTATTTAGATAAGGGTAAAGAGGTTTTTGTGGCATTTATGGATTTGGAAAAGGCGTATGATAAGGTGGATAGGGGGGCAATGTGGCAGATGTTACAAATGTATAGAATAGGAGGTGGGTTATTAAAAGCAGTGAAGAGTTTTTACGAGGATAGTGAGGCTCAGGTTAGAGCATGTAGGCGAGAGGGAGATTATTTCCCACGAAAAGTAGGCCTTAGACAGGGATGTGTGATGTCACTATGGTTGTTAAATATATTTAAAGATGGAGTTGAAAGAGAAGTGAATGCTCGGGTGTTTGCAAGAGGTGTGGGGTTAAAAGATAAAGAATCTAACACAAAGTGGGAGTTGTCACAGTTGCTCTTTGCTGATGACACTATGCTTTTGGGAGATTCTGAAGAGAAGTTGCTTAACATACAAAATATCTACTAATATTATTGTGCCTACTACATACATAGAACATTATTCTCCAATATAAACCCTCCCCAACAAACTCCTTCTTGAGAACTACAATAGAACGCACTTGCATAACACAAGACACAAAACACTCTGATATTCCTCATGTCCATCTCTCCCTATGCAAAAATGCAATGCATATAAAATGCCCTAAGATCTGAAATTCATTGCCTGAAAATTCAAAAGGGCCCCTGCCTGCACACCAATTCAAGGAACTACTTAAAATTCACCTCACCTCCCAAAACTAACAAGACAAACTATATACAGTGGTACCCCGAGTTTTGGCCATAATTCATTCCAGAAGGCTGTTCGAGTGCCGTTACCGAACGAATTTGTTCCCATAAGGAATAATGTAAATTAGATTAGTCCGTGTCAGACCCCCAAAAATACACTTACATAAGCACTTACAATAATACACTTACATAATTGTTTGAGTTGGGAGCTGTACGAATCTCAGGGTACCATTGTACTATCGCCACTATCAACCCAAAACTTGCCAAATTTTATAAATTATTTCAAAACTAAAACTAAAAACAAAACTAAAACCAAAATTAACAACACAAACACTATAGTATACAATCGCCACCATCAACCCAAAACTTGCCAAATTTTATAAATTATCTCAAAACTAAAATTGTCTCAATCTCATTATGTATAATGTGCTAAAATATAATACTGTAACTACCTCTGTTGATATATAAAAAATCAATGTTCAATTTGAACCAACTATGATACACAGTGGACCCTCGGTTTTTGTTGAAAATTCTTTCCAGAATGCTGTTTAAGTGCCATTACCGAATGAATTTGTTCCCATAAGTACAAATGTAAGTTAGATTAGTCATTTCAGACCCCCAAAAATACACTTACATAATTGTTCGAGTTTGGAGGTGAACGAACACCGAGGGTCCACTGTACAGTGGTACCTCAGTTTTCGTTGATAATTCATTCCAGAATGCTGTTCGAGCGCCGTTACCAAACAAATTTGTTCTCATAAGGACAAATGTAAATTAGATTAGTCCATTTCAGACCCCCAAAAATACACTTACAAAGCACTTACAATAATACACTTACATAACTGTTCGAGTAGGAGCTTGACAAACCGAGGTACCACTGTACAGTGGTCCTCGGTTCGTGCATCTCCAAACTCGAACATTTATGTAAGTGTATTTTAAAAGTACTGTTGCAAGTGTATTTTTGGGGGTCTGAAATAGACTAACCTACGTGACATTATTTCTTAAGGAAGTAAATTCGTTCGGTAATGGCACTTGAGCAGCATTCTGGAACGAATTTTCGGCGAAAACAGAGGGACCACTGTATATGTCTAGTATTAAGTATAGTCTGTAAAGCATTAGGTTTAGTCTGCCCAAAATGCCTTGGCATGATAGTGGCTTTCTTTGCACTTGCAAATCAATATTGTAATTACACACTGTAAACTATGCTTGGAAATAGACTCCTTATAACATGTTAGTCACACACTGTAAACTCTGCAATAAAATTTTAATTTTAATTTTGAATTTGAATTTGAGGTTGGTTGATAAATTTCGTAGGGTATGTAAAAGAAGGAAATTAAAGGTGAATATAGGAAAGAGTAAGTTGATGAGGATAACAAAAAAGTTAGGTAACGGAAGACTGGATATCAGATTGGAGGGAGAGAGTATGAAGGAGGTGAATGTATACAGATATCTGGGAGTGGACATGTCAGGAGATGGATCTATGAAAGATGAGGTGAATCAGAATTGACAAGGGGAAAAAGGTGAGTGGTGCACTGAGGAGTCTGTGGAGACAAAGAACATTATCCACGAAAGCAAAGAGGGGAATGTATGAGAGTATAGTTATACCAACGCTCTTATATGGGTGTGAATCTTGCAACAAGGAGAAGGCTGGAGGCAATGGAGAAGTCATGTCTAAGGGCAATATGTGGCCTTCAGGAGGAAACTGCACAAGTATCTTCACCAAGTGCCAGATCAACCAGGCTGTGATGGATATGTGGGGCAGCAGGTTTTCAGCAGCAACATGATGGTTGACCAGGCAAGCACCAGACAAGTTTGGCCCATGGCCGGGCTCCGAGAGTAGAGAGGCTCTCGAAACTCGTCAAAGTATACATGCATACATTGCATATACAGTGGACCCCCGAGTAACGAGCACCCCGGAAATCGTACAATTATGTAAGTTTAATATTGTAAGTGCTTTTGTAAGTGCTTTTGTAAGTGTATTTTTGGGGGTCTGAAATGGACTAACCTACTTGACATTATTTCTTAAGGGAGTAAATTCGTTCGGTAATGGCACTTGAGCAGGTTTCTGGAATGAATTTTGCTCGTTACTCGGGGGTCCACTGTATTGCATTGTTAAAATCACAGACAGGTGATCTTAACGACACAAGACAAGCCACAGGGGATGAAATCTTCAGCTCAAGATCTTTCATATGTCTCCATGCATCATCAGGAGCTATGAAATGTTGCAAGAGCAACAGCAAGTGAATTGTGGGGAATTTTCCTTAAAGGAAAGGTAGCGTGTTGCCAAACAGCGCAGCTCCTGATGATGCAAGATGTGTGAAAGATCTTAACTTGAAGATTTCCATCCCCCTGTGGGTTGTCTTGCACACGCACGCATGCGCACACACACACACACACACACACACACTGTACACCGTGTACGTCAGGCCCATACTAGAATATGCAGCACCAGTCTGGAACCCACACCTGGTCAAGCACATAAAGAAACTAGAGAAAGTGCAAAGGTTTGCGACAAGGTTAGTTCCACAACTCAGGGGTCTGTCCTATGAAGAAAGGTTGAGGGAAATAGGACTAACAACACTGGAGGAAAGAAGGGTCAGAGGAGACATGATAACGACATACAAAATACTGCGGGGAATCAACAAGGTAGACAGTGACAGGATGTTCCAGAGAGGGAACACAGAAACAAGGGGACACAACTGGAAGCTGAAGACTCAGATGAGTCAAAGGGATGTTAGGAAGCATTTCTTCAGCCACAGAGTAGTCAGGAAGTGGAATAGTCTAGAGAAAGATATAGTGGAGGCAGGAACCATACATAGTTTTAAGACGAGGTATGATAAAGCTCATGGAGCAGGGAGAGCAGAGACCCAGTAGCAGACAGCAAAGAGGCGGGGCCAGGAGCTGAGTCTCGACCCCTGCAACCACAATTAGGTGAGTACAATTAGATGAGTACACACACACACACACACACACACACACACACACACACACACACACACACACATATACATGCATACATATATATATTATTGTAACCACGAAGAAGTGGTATTGATCAATAACTACACTGCTCTAGCCAGGGATCGAACCCATGATGCTTTGGCCCGCCTCATGGTGAGCGAAAACACATGACGCTCTAGTCCACTGAACCACACAATCCTTAAGAGTAGCGCATCCAGTAGAACTGAATGTTGTACTCGCTACCCAAGGACATACGGTGGTGTGGACGCCTCTAAGCTAATTTCATTCTCCTCCCTGTTTGGTGTACTAGCTCAACAAGCATTATATTATATTATTGTAACCACGAACGAGTGGTACTGATCAATAACTACACTCACTAGCCAGGGGTCGAACCCATGATGCTTTGGCCCGCCTCATGATGAACGAAAACACATGACGCTCTAGTCCACTGAAACACAATCCTTAAGAGTAGCGCATCCAGTAGGACTGAATGTTGTACTCATATATATAATATGAGTTATTTGAAAACATTTTCTAAAGCCGATAACCCTTCAAGGGATCTGCGTTGACACTGGTGAAGGATCTTGATACAGGAAAGTGGACCGAATCCCCACTTCCTTGGATCAAAACTGACTGCCTTATATTTTCCAGGCGCTTCTCCATAAATATACTAATAATAATAAACATAATAATAAAGCAGACAACTGACATACATGAACAGAAATTATTACATTTGCTAAACTACTGGGTTTCATACAGCACCAGAAGAATGGGAAGTAATGCAGCTGGATCCAAGGAAGGGGAGGAAAATGTTAATAATATTAATAATTCATTCTTTGAATGAATTATCATTATTATAAAAAAAACAAGCTCTTTTGGGTCACAGAACTCCTTGGATGAAGTGCACCTGCATAGCCAGAAAGCTGTAAGAGCTGAGGAGAAGCTTAAGATAGCAATAAGTTCAGACCTGGATCACTCTCAAGTTCAAGCCAGCCATCTGCAAGGTTGTTGATGTCTACTGGCATCGATATTAACATTAAACAAAGTGAAAGTTGACCACAACTACACATTAACAAAGTTTTGTTTACACTGAAGCAATGTGTTGCTCAGGAAGCAAACATTTGCCAGCGACCAAACATGTTAGCCAGAGCGCAAATACTAGCCAGCGACCAAACATGTTAGCCAGGGAGCAAATACTAGCCAGCGACCAAACATGTTAGCCAGGGAGCAAATACTAGCCAGCGACCAAACATGTTAGCCAGGGAGCAAATACTAGCTAGCGACCAAACATGTTAGCCAGGGAGCAAACACTAGCCAGCGACCAAACATGTTAGCCAGGGAGCAAATACTAGCCAGCGACAAAACATGTTAACCTGGGAGAAAATACTGGACAGCTACCAAATATGTTAGCCAGGGAGTGCTCCCACTCACTGGCTAACCTGGATTTTACATGTCGTTATTATGTTCTCCCTATCACTCGTTAACTCTCTAATTGTAACTGATTCTCTGTCATCCATAAATGCTCTCAACTCATCAAGTATAACTTGTAGCATGCTCGTGTCAGAAGCCAGGCACAGGTATGGTAGGATTCTGGATAGTAGAGTCAGAGTGCACATGCTGTGGATTCCATCTCACATTGGTCTTCAGATGCATGATAGAACTGATAAATTGGCTAAGTTTTTTGCTTTCAAAGAGGGGATAGATTACAATCTTGGCTTGTCAGTTAGCAGTTTGAGAACAATAATACGAAAAGAACTTCAACTGAATTTTATTGACTTAAGACTCAGGGAGTTTGACACCAGTCAGTCCATCTATCATCATTCTATCATGCAGGAGGAGCCACATGTCTATGGTGCATCCAACAAAATAAGCAGACTCTTGGATGTCACTACCTCCCGCCTCCGACTGGGTTACAAGTATCTTTGGCAGGTTAAATCACCACCACCAGATGTAGACCAAACAAGATGTAAACTTTGCCAGTTGGATTATTGTCACACCCTGCGTCATTATATACTGGAGTGCGATAAAATTAATGAATTCAGAGACTACTCATTCAGAAATGTTCAATATATGTCAAAGTATTTTATCCACAGTGGTATATTACAGACCATTCTGGAAAAATACCCTGACTTTGCTCCCTGTAAATAAAGCATTGACACGTGTGTGTGTGTGTGTGTGTATGTACATGTGTGTATGTGTATGTGT
>WNWK01042025.1:0-16168 GCA_009830355.1 Cherax destructor | reverse complement strand
CTGATCTGTGGTCATTTTCCCTTTTGGGTTGCTTGGGCGGAGATTTGGAACCGGTTTTGTTTTTCCCTTTTTGCGACCCATAGTCCGTGATACAATGTAAAAATTTTTTCATCATTTTGCTTTTTGGGTTCGGTTCTGTGTACGGGGCCAGGTACGTGAGGCCGCCCAAAGATTGGGGAAGAAACAGTGTTTCATGAAATTTTTTTTTTGTGAACTTTTAGAGGCGGGAAATGTTGGTTTGGTGAGTTATTGGGTGGGTGGGTGGAGGGGGTGTGGGGGTGGGTGGGGGGGGGTTGTCGACTTTATGTGTCCTTAGATAGACGGGGGGGGCCGGATGGGGTCGCATGGGCCCGGGGTTATTAGTTACGGATTTCATTCATGTCATGGGTACTCAGGACAGTGGGATCAATTGAGGTTTTGGGGGTTTTATCGCAGTTATGTTTTGCAAAAAATGTAGGAATGGGTCTTTTGGGTTTGGGAATCTTTGGGGAGAGCAGTTTCGTAACGTACCTTTAACTTCCGTGTGGCAGATTTATGGAATTTGTAACGATGTCAAGATGAAAAAAACCGGCCTGTCGTGGGGTTAATTGGGGGTTTTTGCGTTTTGGGGAGAGAAAAGGAGAGGGGGTTTTTGATTAGGGGGGGTTTTTTGGATGATATAATACTTTTGGGTGGCCCCCCTAAGTCTTTTGGTTCCTTAAGTGTCATAAATAGAACCATTTGTAACGTTTGGCGGGGGGAACTATTTTTGGTGCGGGGATTTGTACTGTGTTCTTCATGTCCCGTGTATATGTTCTAAAGTGCCATTCGGGGGAAAAAATGGGGGGGATTTTAACATAGTCTATAAAATGGTTTTCGAGGGTGGGGGGATCCTGGGTATTAGGGGGCTGGTGGGAAATTTCGGGTTTTTAGATACGGTGGGGGTGGCACCCGGGGTGCTGGGACTGGGGGTATTCCTGGATGAGTACGGTTTGGAACCCTTTTGGGCAGGGACTGGGGGGTGGATCCTGGGTGTTAGTGGGCTGGTTTGGGTGGCATCCTAGGTGTTAGTAGATTTTTGTTTGGGTGGCATACTTCGTGTTAGTGTACTGTGGGGGGGATCCTGGGTATTAGTGGACTGGGTCGCATCCTGGGTGCTAGTGGACTGTTAGTGGGGAAGGGGAGCTTAATATATGTTTTTGTTGTGGGGGGGATTTGTTATTTCCCGTCAGAGCCCGGGACAGGGCCCCGGTAGCTGTGCTTCAGTACCATGGTAATGTCTGTTCTTGTAGTCTGAAGTTTAGTTAGTTTTAAAATCGTGTGGACCATTTAACCATGGGTACATGTATAGTGTTATTTTTTTTGTGGGTGGATGTGGTTTTTTTGGTTCATGAAGTTTGTATAGTTTTTCTATTGTTTTGATTTAATGAGTTAAACCAGGGGGGTTTTGAGCCATTATCTTGTTCTTGACAAGAATTGTGCTTCTTATATTTGTATATCAGTATTTTTTAATGTTTTTCCTAATAAAAAAAAAATCCAGTAACACCTAGGATGCCACCCACAAGACCCAACCCCCCAGGATGCCACCCAGACCAGTCCACCAACCCCCCAGGATGACCAGAATCCACTAACACCCCAAGGGGCCCACCCTCCCAATACCCAGGGTGCCACCCACAACCCGTACACCAACACGAAGTATGCCACCCAAACAAGTCTACTAACACCTAGGGTGCCACCCCAAAACCCGCCCACTAACACCCAGGATGCCACCCACACCAGTCCACTAGCCCCCCTGGATTCCCCCAAACCAGTCCACTAACATCCAGAAGTGCCCCCCGTCCACTTAACACCCAGGGGTGCCACCCACACCAGTATCTAAAAACCCCTGAAGCTATCCACACCAGTCCACTAATACCCCGGGGTGCCACCCCCACCAGTTCACTAATACAACATTGGGGGCAGGCTCCATACATAGCTTTTAAAAAGAGGGTATGATAAAGCTCATGGCGCAGGGAGAGGGGACCCAGTAAGGGGCCCGTGAAGAGGCGGTGCCAGGAGCCCTGACTTGACCCCTGCAACCAAAACTAGGGGAGTACAACTAGGTGAGTACAAAGGGTGCCACCCAAACCAGTCTAATAACACCCAGGATGCCACCCAAACCAGCCCACCAAAACCCCGGATGCCACCCCCCCAGTCCACCAACACCCTGGATTCCACCCAAACCAGTCCACTAACAACCAGGATGTGACCCACACCAGTCCACTAACAACCCAAAGGGTGCCCCCCACCCCGTCCACTAACACCCATGAAGCCATCCACACTACTCCACTAAAACCCAGGGGTGCCACCCACACCAGTCCACTAAAAGAATGGGTGCCACCCAAACCAGTATAACACCCAGGGGGCCACCCACACAAGCCCAATAACACCCAGGATGCCACCAACACCAGTCCACTAACACCCAGGATTCCACCCCACCAGTCCACTAACACACAGGATGGGCCCACACCAGTCCACTAAAACCCAGGATGCCACCCACACCAGTCCACTAACATCCAGGATGCCACCCCCACCAGTTCACTAAAAACCCCCGGGGTGCCATCTGTGGAATATAAGGGGGGACTTAAATGGTCCAAGTCGGGCCCAAACGTCGTCGTAAGCTCCCTCTTTATATGTGCGGGTTGTTGTATTGTTCCAGTCACGGTATTTTGCCTTTTTTTATTTATATATGAGTATTACCCCAAAAGTTAAACTAGATAAACTTTCCAATAAGAATAAGTATTATTAATGTGCTACTGTTTTTAAGATTTCCCTTGAGTAAAAAATAGAACCAATAGATATTGTTTCCGGCGCCGGGGGAAGTGGGCAGAGGCCGTGAGGAAGGCCGGGAAGGGGGAGTCAGTCTCGTGGGGAGCCCGTGGGTATAGGATAATGGCTTAGGTATCTAAAAACCATATGGAGTCCGGAATTTGGGTTTTGACGGCCAAACCATGATTAGGGGCCTCATTTGAAATTATGGTATTGTAACTGTTCCCGGGGGTTACTGAGGACATCAAGTGGGGGAACCCCTAATAATAGAGTGGAAATTTTGTTGAATAACGAGTGGCATGGTGAGATGGCCCCCGGCGGGTATCATGACGCGCGGTGATTAACGCCGACTTGATTGGCCAAAAACCTTTTAATACTAGGTGACTTTTGTAGAGGAAGTGAGGGGAAATTTTAACGTGGGTGAATAAGGGGACGTTAAAGTCCAGGAAATCTTTTTAGGATAATAATAGGGGGGAAGGGAAAGGGGTGGTCCCCGGGTTTAGACGCCAGGCGATGCCGCCATGATGAAAATGGAAAGAAGCTATCTTTTTTTCATCTCGACTCTTGACTTTCAATTTTAATGAATCGACTACTAAGGAGGAATATTAAAGGGATATTAAGTCACCGTGTGAACTGTATAAATTGGGTGATAATAAACTTAAATTAAGGGAATGGAAAATGATACAAGCCGTCATTCCTGATCAACCGCATGTTAACTTCGGTCCTGACCCGAGACTGTGGAGGTGTTAAGGAGCCAATACCCTAATCAGGGGATGGAACCATTATAAGTAAAGTATATTTTATTTATTAATGAAAAAGGAGATATTTGTAGTTACAAATATAAACTGAAGAGCAAGGGAGAGCCACTTGGCATGCCATGGCATTAATGACAACTTAATCTAATGACTTAGACTATTGTACATACATTTGGATAAATTGATTGAGATTATTCTAGTTATAAAATTGATTTAAATTACAATATGATGATATTACATTGTAACAAGTGTTTAGAGGATGGTACATAAAATTAAGATAATATTAAGAAAATAACATTGAGCTTTTTAGGGAAAGTAATTATATTATGAGTATATTTAGTTTAGGCTTGAGTAGGGTGTGTTACATAATAGTAAATATTAGTAAAAATTAAATTATATTATTATATTGAAATATTTTTTTAAAGTAGTTGTGAGCTCACGAGAACACCCCCAGGATTCTTCGATATATTATAGAACATAGTGAGGAGACATCTAAGTAGTTTACGTAACAGATTTACGCAGTTATTGTTCTCGTGGGTTATGTTTTGCTTGGGATTATACGTCTGTGTTAGGTTTACGCACAGATTAGTGTCGTTTCTCGTGAACAGTGTTATGCGTCAGAGCCGTGGAGCCACGTGAGGGTGGCTAAGGGCTCCTCTGGGAGACCTGAGCCTGCTGCGCCCTGAGCCCTGTGTGGGCGGCTGTGTCACAGTCTGCAGCTCAGTTGCTGGTTCAGTCCCTCACACCTGGCAGTCACCATGTCAGGCCCAGGAGAGCGGGCCTAAACGTTTATTGGAATGCGAGACGAGTCGGAGGACGACGTGGGGCCGATGGGAGCCCACCAGCGCTGATGTTGTAGAGACTGCTGTAGCCTGTAGATCTGCTGCCAGTTCAGTCGGCAGATGCTATCCAAGAAGATCTGGTCCCTAGATGGACATGGGGGCCACCAGGAGGCTGTGGCTCCTCAACAGGGCGTGGGGCTGGGGCCCGACCTAGGTTCCTGCCCCAGTTGCACTGGAAAGCACCGTAGAGGATGGGGAATGGCTGACCTCGTGGAAGACAGACTTCCTGCCTGCCTGGACAACTGCAACCATGGCCTTCAACAAATTCAAGGCGTCTCGATTTAATAGGTTTGTGAGGCACTGGAGGGCATCCCCCACCTCCAGCCCTCGCGAGTTCACCAGGAACGAGATTTTGGTCGCTCGGGACGAGGACCTTGTATACGAGGTATTAAAAGCACCGGCTAGACGCATCCCAGCATGGTGGAAACTGATTGCTGGAGGAAGGTGTAACAAGGTGCCTTTACAGTCCCTGTGCCCCTTCCATTGGACCCCATTTTTGAAACTGCCCAATATTGTCAAGGCAGAGCGACCACTGCTAAGGTGAACAAGGTGCCCACCCGACAGAAAAGTTGATACACCACAAGCCCACCTCACACACACCTGGACCTTGGGGTCTGGGGAAGGTTCAAGATCTCGGCTCGCACCTGGATAGGCCCATACTGTGCTTCAACTGTCAGGGGTTCAATCATATTGCAGCCACCTGCCAGCGAGAGGGAAGAGGTGTGGAGTGTGCAGCAAGGCACACGACTCGAAGGACCATTGCACTCCTCAAACAACCGACCAGCGAGACCTCTTCGGCCGTTTCCTCCAAGCGGTGCCAACTGCTCAAAGAGGCACCATGCCTGGAATCAGAGCTGTCCTAGATGGTAGCACTGGTAGCGAGTGCGTCATCGGAACGGCTTGGTAACTGCGGCAACGCCCAACCTCAGATCCTGCCCAACAGTCATCAGCATGGGCTCCAACCACAACACCACAATTGCCACAGGTGGGCGATATCTGCGAGTTCCCGGTACTGGGCTCCCAGCAGAGGCATCAGGGGCAACAACGGCTTGCAGCCGCAAGGGGCCAAGAAGACAGAGTCACTGGGAAAAGCGTCAACAGGCTAGAACACTGCCCGCAGCAGGCCACTGCTGGGCACAGACTATCCACGCCATTTCGCCAGCATGCTCTTCCTGGAGGGTGTGGCCCCTCCTAAGAATGTCCAGAGCCTGGGCAGCAGCGGCTCCCCTCACAGGGAGACCCGGACGTCCACGGCCACCCGGCCGGTTCCAGGGTGCACGTAGCTTATGCAGCTGCAGTGTCGACAGCCACCTAAACCTACCCGCTGGCTCAGGACCAGCACCAAGAGCTGTCCCACCCAACGCTCATGAGGTAATGGTGATCTATTTCACTCTGTCTGAAGAAAACCGTTGGGGTCATCTCAGGAGCTCCTCACTCGCCTGCTGCCAGTCGGCGGAGGACAGGGGCGCCTGCAGACAGCTCCTGTCGATGCTGGTTAACCTCCTGGACAGGGGAAGGGACTCAATGGAACTTCAAGCCATCATCCAAGAGTCCTCCAGTCCTGCGGGATGGAGGAGACCCCGGGTCACCAATAACGGAGGACAACATGTCCCAGGCGGAGATGGAATCAGAGGGTCCCCTTACTCCCTTGAAGATCCTTCAATGGAACATTTGTGGGCTACGGAGGAACTTCACTTAGTGATTGAAGCTGCAGGTACAAGATGAGATCGATGTCTTCCTGCTCCAGGAGACACTACTGGAACCAACACATCAATCACCGCCACCATCCCGGGATTCGGCTTACCTTTCAGCGCCTGGAAGGCGTTGGCAGGGGCATTGCAGTCTGTTATTAGAATATACCTCACTATCTCCACTGACCCCATCGACTGCGGGAGGGCGTGGAGGTACAGGCCGTCACCTACACCTTCCGATGGACCTCTCGTGATTTACAAGATATACAGAAGCCCTAGGTCCAATTTCTTTGACATTTTCAGAGGTGGCTGTACCTTGCCCCCTTGAGGCCCAGATAGGTTGGGATGTCAATGTCTATCACCTAATACTTACCTTGTCTCCCACCAACGCGGCAGGGAGGCACCTTGCGACTGTGCTGGAGGATGTACCTGAGACGTCTCTCCTCAACAATGGGGAGCCAACATCACTACGGTGGCCGTCTGGACATCACACTCATCTCCAGACGGCTGCCTCAAGTGCAAGTTGGGCGGTCCACCCCTGGGCTTCAACCAGTGATCACTTTGCAGCAGTCACTACACTGATGGAGTCCAGCGGCACCCACCTCCTATGGCATACTCCTGTGGAATTCCTCAAGAAATGGACTGGGCTGTGCTTCCGAGAGGCCATCGAGCGCTGGTGGCGGAGACCATTCTACCAGATGATCCAGATGAGTGGCTCAGAACCTACAGGGGCAGCTCACGTTGGCAGCTGAGGCAGCGCCTCCCAGATTATAAGTGAGGGTCATACAAGCGTGACTGGTGGTTCTACAATGAGGTAATCAAGGAACAGAACCACCGCATCAGTCGTCGTCCAAGATGACAGTGGGTGCAATCTGGCCAAGCTGAGTCCATGCATCTGCTAAGGGAAGTGGTGCGCATGCGCCATGCCCTCGCACAGGGTCCGGCAGGGCTAAATGGTTTGAGTGGTGTGCCTCCTCAGTGCGTACCCACCACCTTATCTGGAGATATGGACCAAGTTACAATGTGGCCACTGGCAGTGTCGCAGGTTTGGAGTACACCCAGATCCTGCAGCAGAGGCTGGGAGTTGCCAGACTGGTGAAACTCTTCACCTCCAGAGCGGCTATGGCTCAACTGCCCAGGATCTCCAGGACCCACAGGGACACTCTCCTCCTAGAAGGGTGGGGGCGATCCAAGCAGCATGCCAGGCAAAGGATTCCACCTGGGACGACCACTGACCGGAGCTCCAGGCAGCCTTCTACTGCCTCATCGGACACTCACGCCTTCGGGCATGATGGTGTTACCTATGGCATGGATCACTTGGAGTCTGGCCAGTCTGGTCACGAAGCTGTCCTGGGGTCACTTAACCGGACTTGGAGAGCCAGCAGACTTCTGCTGTATGGAAGGAGGCTGACATCATACCCACCCTAAACCTGGGGATCCTGGTGTGAGGGACCCATCTCCTCACCAGTTGCATCTCCCCAAGGTGTCTGAGAGGATGGTGCTGGAGTGACTGAGGTGGAAGCTTGGCCCTCCTCATAGACACCTCCTTTGAGGTCTGCCACTTAGTGAGTGGCACTCGAAAGCCCAGACAACTCTATTGGCCAGCATTGGGTCAGACGCCCAAGCTCACATTGTTGTCTTCCTCGGACCTTTTGAGAAAGCTGAGTCAAGCCAGTGCACCTGCCGCTCCTTGCACTCTTGGCCTGCAGAGGAGCAGGCAGGCTGCTTGCATGGCTTCGATCCTATCTCCAGGACAGGCGTGCCCGTCCCGTTTCCAGGGGCATACTTTCTCAAGACCCCGAGGCCGAGATTCCACAGGGCGGGGTGCTTATCCCGCCCTGTTCAATGTACTGATGCAACGCAGTTGTGAGCATGCCTTTCTCCACAGGTGCACTTCCTGCTTTAGCTACGCTGATGACCTGGCGTTCATCATATCCAGGAAAGTTACTGGGTTGTTGTAATCGAACAGCCCAGGAGGGACCTCGATCTTACTGGCTTCCACCTAAGCCGTCGCCTGGGGCTCAAGATATCTGCAGCAAAATCCAGTAAAGCCATGATCCTTCGCACTAGGGAACCCAATGAGAGTTAAAGGTGATCCTGGGCATCAACCTGGAATGGGTCTTTGCTATAGGTACCTTTGGTACTACATTGACAAGCAACCACTTTCCAGAAACATGTACGCCACATCAAAGAGAGAGCTCTGCAGAGGGTCCGCAATGAGTGCCATGGCCAACCCTGTCGGGGCCAGCCTCGAGTCGAGGTTGTTCTACATACAGGCCGTACGCTCGTCGTATCGACTATGGGGCGCTTGTCGGTTCACGCCAGGCCCACGAACACTGGCGTTCTGTGAGTCCAAAACAACAGCGCACGCCATGCTGGGGCTCCTAGGTGGGCCAACGCGCTCCCTCCCCTGAACTGACATGCAGCTGCAGCCCCTTGAGGACAGGATCCAATCTGAGGCTGCCAAGAGGATAGCAAAGTACCCGCTTCCCAGGAGCTGGAAAACCGATGAGGGATATACGGGTCCACCAGGGACATGTCGGTACCACCGCACTGCGGCCGCCGGTGGTTGTGGTCAGTTGCAGATGCCACAAGGAAGCTCCTGCCCATGCCATTGCTCCAGGATGGAGGCCAGCAGCAGACCAGCGAAGGCTAATGTGCAAAGCCGCTCTCATGCCAGAGCTGTTACAGTGCACTGGACAGCCCTACCAGGCAAGAGGCATTGTCCCCAGCACATTCTGGGCAACAACTTGCCTAGCTATTACGGTGTGGAAACCCTGGGTGTGTGCCATATTACACTGATGAGACCCAGAGGCGGGCCAAATAGCTGCTGGAGTTCCACAACAATCTGACGGGCAGGGATGGCGCCTCCCAGACCATTGCACCATACCCAGGCTGAACTCTACGCCATTCAACGAGCCTGCAGCATGCGACAGACCATCAGTGAATCCTCCCGTCATCCATGTTGACCTGCAAGTCGGCAATCCAGGCAATTATGCACAAAGAGCTAAGGGACAACATTCATTTACCACGTCCATTCGGGGCGACCTGCAGACGCTCATGGCCCAGGGTCGCAGAGCCACTCATCATCAACTGGATCCCAAGCCATGGGGTATCCCAGGCAACAGATGTAGATGAGGGCGTTAAGGTTGGTCACCGTCGAGGCACAGCGCCACGTGGTGCAATCGCCATCAGCCTCACAGATTATGCTATGGGCTACCAGTGGCCAGGCGCCCACTTCCGACCCTGGGATTCCCGGAGCCGCCGCTGGCATGACAGGGCGACCTGCCAGGCGCCTCCAACCATTCGGAAGCAGCCCAGGGAACTGCGGTGGTTATCCACCGCCTGCTGCTTAGGGTATCCCACCACTGCACAGGTCATTGAACAAGTAAGAGAGGAGCTCTAGCCACTGTGACCGGGATGGTTTCCACTCCCTGGTGCACTACCTGTTAGACTGCTGTTGCCATTGCCCTTCGCTGAGACATTTCCGATGACTCCCGGTGGGGCGGGCCTGGAGATGAGGCGGCACATCTGGTGGTACTGACAGCCATGATTTGAGACCTACTCCCAGTCATTGTATGTCACCCGCCCCTGCTGACGTCACTGGGAAGGCCTGCTGAGGGCCTGTTGCACCTCACCAACTACCATTGGAGTAACTACTGGGGACTTTCGTTTGTCCAGATTCGAGAGACCCTTCCCACCAAAGGAATAATTGCTACACATGTACCTTTTTAACGTCGATACATGACACTTCCTTTCAGGGAAACCATGCCGGGTCGCCAAATTGAAGAGACCCGCGGGATCCATACCGGCAGATCATATAGAATAGAAGAATGAAATAGTTTAGAGCTATGAGTATTTAGGTGGTGTGTTTTTTAAAAGAGTCTTAACTCCGATTTTTCTAATATCAAGGTTGGTCTGGGTATTGGGTTGGTACGAATTCCTAGATTCTGGGCCCTTATGTGCATAGAATTTACATAGGTTGATATGGACCGGGATATGTATATCAAAAGTGATCTGTGGTCTGGTGTGTATCATAGAGAATAAATTGTGTCTATTAAACAGACAACGAGATTCGTCAAAAGGGAAAATAAGGAATGCTATCTTCTCAACCCACAGATAATTTTTTTTTTTAAAAAATTTTAGCTGGGCCAAAATTTGTGTAAAAGGGGGGTTCCTGGGGTTTCTACGATCCCCAGTGACCATAAAATGGGGGTAAGGATGGTCTTATCGGGGTTTTGGGGGCATTCTCCCATCTTTTTAATCATCCATTCCTTTTTACAGTCCAACAACCCAAAAATAACACCAAATTTTTTGGGGTTATCTACAGACTTAAATTTGTAAAATTTTAAAAAGGGTGATTTTTAGAGCCGGGGGGTATCGAAAGAACCGTTTTTTTACCAGGGACCGTTTTTACACGCCCACGGGAGTGACCCGGTAAAATATACAGCGGTCATCTGTTTTTATTATTTTTGGGGAAAGGGGGTGAAACCCATTTGGTAATCCAAATTGCCCACACCCCGTCCACTTTAAAACCTAAAAAATGTGACACACACCAGTCCACTTAACTCCCCCGGACCCCCCCCAAAAAAAACCCCAAGGGTTTAAACCAACACCAAAAAAGGGGATGCCACCCAAAAAAACACCCAAACCCAAAATCCCCCCCCCCAAAAATCCACGTGTCACCAACACCAGAAAACCCCAAAACCCCCAAAAATGCCACCCACACCAGTACTCCCCCCGTCCCCCAAAACTCGGGGTGCAACCCACATATGTCCACTAACCCCCCGGATGCCACCCACCCCGTAAACCCAAAACCCAGGATGCCACCCACCCAACCACCCAAAACCCCCCAAAATGCCACCCACACCAGTGCACCAAAACTAAGGATGCCACCACACCAGTCCACTAATTTCATAAGATCCCCCCCAAAACCCAGTCCACTAGCACCCAGGATGCCACCCACACAAACCATTAAACCCAGGCCCTTTTTAAAAATGAGAAAAGAAAAAGGGTTTTTTTATGGAAAGCCCCCCGGATCCATTATCTACCCCAGCATCCACTGATCACACCAGCATCCATGATCTACCCCAGTTTCCCATGATCTACACCATCATTACTGATCTTGTGAAATTGACACAGTAAACATCGGGTATTTTTAAAGGGTAAAGATGAGCAATCATCGTAAAGAGTGTAGGCGTTGTACAAGATTATAGACCCTCCCTTTATTTTCAAATAATAAAAACGTTTTTTCAAAGGCTACTAAAATTTTTAAAAAAGTTTATTAAAGTTTAAAAATCATTTTTTATTAAATATGACAATTGTGGAAACTTTTCGGGTCACTCGAGTTCCAAAGGGTGGAGCCTAGGAGCCTTAAACATACCACGGATGGGCCCTGGAGTTCGGGAACCACACCCCAACCAAAACATACGCAATTCGAGGACGGAGGTAACTTTTTGTACTTTTTAATTTGGATAGATTTATACCGGGGAACACCTAGACAAGTTTGCAGTTAGAAACTAATAGTACATTATTGAGGCAAGTTAGATATTAATACTGAGCTCTAGCGCCCTAATATAGGTAGTTATGGGCCCCAATAGGCAAGCATTAGGTTATGTTAGCTAGAGACAACTGGCAGCCCACACTTGAATCTAGGAGGTGGGGCCACGAATTGACCACGTTCTTACCAGACAAGACATCACCCGGAGAAGACGTGTGTGACCAAGCAGCATCCCCCACGTGACCCAACATCTGTCCTGGAGCCCCGGAGGAGATCCCGAAGTATCGTGGATATCTCTCCATCCAGACCCATTAGTAAGACTAGGCTTTCTTTCTCAATCTGGCCAGTTTTCTGGGGAAACAGGAGTTATCTGGGGTCTTAAGCAGACGGACGCCTTGTATTGACAAAGTTTCTCCACTGCACATGGTGTTAGGAGGGGGTTATAGATAAGGAAGACAAGGACACACATAGCCACTTTTTCAAGTAAGTAAACCCCCTTCCAGTATTGTGTAGGGTGTGGATCCCCTTACTGCAATTAGCTAGAAATTTGTATCATAGCCACTTGTAAGTCTGAGAGAAGTGTCTCAGAGTGTCGGTGTCAACAGTGCTTGCTCAAGTGCAGCTTAAAGGAGGCAGCCCAAAACAAGTTTCTACAGTGGTCCTTCAATAACGAGATGTGGGATAGCTATTTAGCAGACACATTAGTCTTAATTAGTAGGCCACAGTTAATGTACCAGTCATTTTCGAAGCTAGGTTGTTATCACACCTAGGCCCAAAGACTTACTCAGGCTAGGTTAAGCTAACAATCAGAAGTTTATTATTTACAGTAATCTACAGGCAGCCAAGTAGGCTAGTTAGCTTGTGAGTTATTTATTTACAGTGATTACAAGTGCCAGGTAGGGAATTTGTATATTTAATTACTTACAGTGAATTGCAGGCAGCCACAGTTAGGGTAGGCCTCTGCAATATTTATAACAGTTAAAACAGCTAGGTCAGATTTAACCTAGCTATCATTTTCCTTGCAAGCTAGATTCAGGCTAGTTGCACACTAATTTCAACAGTTATAAAGTTAGGCTAGGAGTTACCTTCTCAACTAACTACAATTAAAAACAATCTAGGCTCAGTTAAGCCAAAGCTAATTACACAATATTATTTATTTACTGTTTATAATTTGATTTCATGAATTTATTTTGGATAATCCAAGTGAATTATTTGCAAAGGCTACATATTTTACTGTGTAAATTTATTGTATTTGACTCATTTAATTTGTGATTTGCTAGCTCAGTCCTGTAATTATTTACTGAGGTGTACAAGGAGTTGCAGCAATGCTTAAGATGTTGTGGGGACATGAGACAAAGGATTGCCAGTCACTTCTTTCAGAGTGCTATAACTGCCGGAAAGGTAAGCACCATACTGCACTATGTCACAACAATTTAAGGGAACCCCAGGCTAGTAGGGATGTTTCTCCAGTAGAGATAGAAAGCGAGTCCGAGCCGAAGTGGTAGCCAGGTGATTAGTGTGGGCAAAGTCTCTAATCTGAGTGAGAAGCACAGAGCTGCTGCCACCACAGTCATGGCAGGGGTTGTGAACGGGAACAGATCCGAAACAACCGATTATTCTTCGACTCAAAGGTCCATGATAACAGAGAAGTTGGTGCAGTTAAAGTTGAAGGCCACCGACAAGTTAATGCGACATTGGGAGGTGTATAAGTCAGGGCCCACCCAAGTCTTATGATGTTGTGGATGTCACTGTTAAATTGGGTGGACATCGCAGAAATATTACAGCTTTGGTAGTAAAGACTTACCCGGTAACCCCAAAGGGGTTTGGAGACACCAACATTGAAAGACCTTGGGGAAAGCCAGACCAGGACATTACCACTGACACAGTCGAAATGAAGTATCCTGGGTGGGAGCCAACATCTAGATGACTTCCTGTCTCCACGACGAACTTAAGGGGAATTGGTTTATAAGATCCCCAGTAGGATATATCATCGGGGCAGAATTCCTCTGAGTTCCCTGAACGCCAGAGGGGGAAGTCACCCGATAGCTGGGAGTAGTGATAATGAATGTTAGTGTCACGACGAACCGCCAGGTAACCCAAACCAAGTAGGAAGGGGACGAACACTTAGCCACCTTGGGGGACGCTTTTGGGGACTAAAGAGGGAGATATATTGTCTTTAAACCCGGGGAAAACCTCGTAAGGGGGAAAGAAGACCCTCCAGGGTTATGGGCCACTGGGTGGGGAAATGGGTTGCTCAGGCAAGGCTAGACGGGGTAAACATTAAGGGGGAGAAATTTTTAAACCTTTTTTTTTTATTTTGCAAACATTTCATTGGGAATATTGTCTTTAAAATTAACAGCATTTAAACATAGACACTAAAAGTTTTAGTGACTTTTACCTTAGATTATATAAAAAAGAAAAAAAATGCCCTGTTTGATAGAGCTTATAATCCTATTCTAAAAAAATTGAAGACATAAATATTCTAATTTAGATCAGATAAAGAGGAAGAGTGGCAATAAAAATACTTGAGAAGTTTGAGCTCCCCAATAGATTGCATTATATGAATTATTGAAACTTTTTTTTTTTTTTATATTTTGGGAAAAAAAAAAATTCACAAGAAAAAGTAAAAATATTGCAAAATTTTTCTAATTGATAGAACCATCACCCTCTATCCCCCCAAAAAGAATCAGATGCTATGCTAAACACTTTTGCATAATAGGGATTACAAATTTTAAACTTACTTAGATATTGGCACTACAAAGTTGGAATGGTTCACATATTGAGCGGTACTTCCCACCATATTATCGACGGCTGCGGCCACTGAGGTGTCTGCCGAGCTCACACACACCCACTCCTCAAGGTTGCCATGTAGGAAAAATGAAACAATCTTTAAAAACGAATTTTGGGGGTAAAAAAAAAAAAAAACTGGCAAATCAGACCACATTTTGGACACACACAAAAAAAATATTTTTATAAAAATATAAAATTGATAGAAAAAACAGTTGTACCAACTTTTGGAAGATAATTATTTTGGTAAGAAAAATATTTTTCCATAAGTTTTAAATTTAATTTTTTTATATATCGAAAATGCCCTCCCCATTAAAGTTAAAGGGAAGGGTGTTAAGATCACCGGAACCCACGGTTTACACCCCCAGCGATCCATGCGGGGAAACTGGACATGGAGTTAAACCAGAGTCTGCTCACGAGTGGTTGGACAGCATCGTGTCCAGGGCCCCCGTGAGGGCTTTGCGGAAGGTGAACTTGATGTAGACTTATGCCACCTTCCGGCGGGGGGATGTGGAAACTTTGGTCACCGAGGGTTTACAGGGTGGGAGCCGTTAGGGGCCTTAAACATAAGGACGCCCCCCGGAGTTCAGGAACCCACACACCCAACCAAAACGACGCACTTCGAGGACGGAGGTAATTTATGTACATTTTAATTATAGATTTATGCACCTGGGGGAAAACCTAGACAAGTTTGAACAGTTAGAAACAATAGTAGGTTTGAGGCAACGTTGATAAATACTGGAAACTCTAGCGCCTTGGTAGTTATAGGGCCCCCAAAAGGCAAGCATTAGGTTATGTTATTTGAACAACTGGCAGCCCCCCTTGAATCTAGGCAGTGGGCTCAAAATCGTGACCCACGTTTTTTACCAGAAAGACATCACCCAGAAAGACGTGTTGACCAAGCAGCATCCCCCCCGTGACCCCAAAATCTGTCCTGGGGCCCCGGAGGGGATCCCAAGTATCGTGGATCTCTCTCCATCCAGGGCCCATTGAAGACTAGGCTTTTTCCTCGGGATCTGGCCAGTTTTTGGGGAAACGTTAGTGAGTTATCTGTGGGTCTTAAGCAGACGGACGTTTTTTTTGACAAAGTTTCTCCACTGCACATTGGTGTTAGGAGGGTTAAATAAAAGACAAGGACAACATAATTTTTTTAAGGGAAACCCCCTTCCAGTATTGTGTGGGTGTGGGATCCCCTTACTGCAAGTATGAAATTTTTCATAGCCACTTGTAAGTCTGGGGAAGTGTCTCAGAGTGTCGGTGTAAAAAGTGTTTTTCCAATGCACCTTAAAGGGGGGCAGCCCCCCAAAAAAGTTTTAACAATTTTGATATAAATTTAAAAAAAGAAAAAAAAATTAAAGTGTAAGTTTACTTTTAAAAATTTTTTTGAAGACTAACTAATAAATTTATTTGCTTGAGGAGTTGTTCATTTCCCCCAAATATGTTTTATAAAAAAAACACAAACACCCAGAATCCCCCCCTGTTGAAGAAAAAACCCCCCAAGCATTATTTATGGGGGATTTTTTTTTTTTGATATCTTTTTTAACCCCATACCCATCCTGTGGGCGGTAGTCAAAAATTTAAAATTTAAAAGGGTTTTTAATAAAAAAAGGGTTCCAGGAAAAATGGGCCCCCAAAAAATTTGATGCTGAACAAGGTACAATGGTAATTAATTCACTAGTTAAAAATGAACATGGAAAAATTCTTAGTCTGTACATGGTTTACCTGAACAAATTATAAAAAATGAGCAATCTTTAGTCAACACCCCCCACAACTGTAATGGATTGGTGCAAATTTTAATTGTTGGGT
>WNWK01042024.1:0-16169 GCA_009830355.1 Cherax destructor | reverse complement strand
TATGAGGAGAGGTTTAGGAAATCGACCTGACCCCTGGAGGACAGGAGAGATGGGGGAGACATGATAACGACATAAAAAATACAGAGGAATTGACAAGGTGGACAGAAAAAAGAATTTTCCCAAGAATGGGACACAGCAAAAAGGGGGACACAGTTGGAATTTGGGGAAACTCAGATGAATCACAGGGATGTTAGGAAGTATTTCTTCAGTCACAGAGTGGTCAGGAAGTGGAATATTTTGGGGAAAACGATGTTGTGGAGGCAGGCTCCATACATAGCTTTAAGAAGGGGTATGATAAAGCTCATGGCGTAGGGAGAGTGACCCAGTAGCGGCCAGTGAAGAGGCGGGGCCAGGAGCTATGACCCCGCCCCCTGCAACCACAACTAGGTGGGGAATTAGGTGAGTACACACACAATGGAGGGACTGGAAGTGCTGAAGAAGGATGTAAAGATGAGGACCAAAAGGGAAAGGCTTTGGGAAAACAGGAATATCAGCAGACAGTGAGAGGACTAAAGGAGAACCCAAAGACGTCCTTGCAGAAGTGATACCCGGACACTGGGGTGTACGGAAGATGATAAGGAAAACAACAAAGGAGATGCCAAAAACAAGCTACTCTCCACAGCTCTCACCCCACCCCCTCCTCAGCACTAATATCACCATATCGTGCCCTGCCTTCTATACCCTCCATTCCCCACCAACCCCTCCCCCTACCCTGAGAAAACAGGGACTGGGGAAAAGGGAAACGAAGGTTTGGTAAACCAACGAAAATGGAATTACAAATAAAAGTGAGAAATGGCAAGAACGAATCACTGAGGCATCACCTGACATCACATCACTCTTGGAGACAAAGCTCTTGGGGATGATAATGGATTCAATCTTCCTGACTGGATATAATGATCCTGAAGAAAGACATGAGGAACAGAGGGGAAAGAAGAGTTTCACTGCTCATCAAAAACCAGCGGAGTTTTGAGGAAATGGGAGGAATGGACAGAAGGGAAGCAGTTGACTTCATAGTAGGAACACTTCAGACTGGGGGTCTAAAGATGATGACAGCAGTGAAGTATAACCGGCCAATGAACAGCAAATGACCAAGACAAGAGTATGATGAGAGCAACAGAGTAATGGTGGATACACTAGCCGAAGTGGCCAGAAGAGCCCACATGGGTAGGGCAAAGTTACTCGTCAGGAGTGGATTTCAGTCACAAGGAGATTGACCTAGAGCCATATGAAGGACTAGAAACGTGGAGCGCTAGGATGATGAAGATAGTACTGGAAAACCTCATGCACCAACGTGTTAGGGACACAACCAGAGAGAGAGAGAGAGAGAGGAGAATATGTACCAGCAAGGCCGAACCTCGTATTCACCTTGAACAGTTCAGATGTAGGGGATATTACACCCGAAAGGCCCTTTAGAGCAAGTGATCACATGATCCAGAGTTTCGAATACCTTGTAGAGTTAACAGTGGAAAGTGAAACAGTATGTGTAGGACAGGAGAAGCCAAACTTCAAAAAATGTGACTACACATGTATGAGATAATTCCTGCATGAGGTGCAGCGAGAAAGAGAACTAGTGGGAAAGACAGCAAATGAAATCATGGAACAAGCGACCACGAAGTGCAAGGAGGGTGAGGAAAAGTTCACACCAAAGGGCAAGTGAAACAATGGAAACACCAGAGTAAGTCAATGGTTTACCTGAGGTGTAAAAGGCCAAGGCCAAGTGTGCTAGAGCATGGAAGAAGTGGAGAAAGCAAAGGACTCAAGAAACAAGGAGTTGATCCGAAGAACCAGAAACGAATATGCGTAGATAAGGAGAAAGGCCCAGCGGCAATACGAGAATGACATAACATCAAAAGCCAAATCTGACCCAGAGTTGTTATACAGTCACGTCAGGAGGAAAACAACAGTTACGGACCAGGCAATCAGGCTGAGGAAGGAAGGAGGGGAGCTCACAAAGAGGGACCAGGAAGTATGTGAGGAGCTCAGCACAAGATTCAGAGAATTATTCACAGTGGAGACAGAGAAGCTTCCAGCAAACCAAGACGGTAGGGTACATCAGCAAGTGTTGAACACACTGCATATAAACAAGGAAGTGAAGAAACCGCTAGGTGAACTAGATACCTTGAAGGTGGTGGGCCCAGATAATACCCATCCATGGATCCTGAAATAGGGAGCAGAGGAACTGTTTGTGTCGCTAGCAGCAAATGTAGTCCCAGTTTTTAAGAAAGGAGATAGACACTCATCATTACCTACAGACCAGTGTCACTGACATTCACAATATGTAAAGTTATGGAGATTATCAGAAGAAGAGTGGTGAAGCACATAGAAAGGAATGAGCTCATACATTACAATTAGCACGACTTCAGGGATGGGAAATTCTGTTTCACAAACCTACTTGAGTTCTACGACAAGGTAACAGACGTAAGACAGGAAAGAGAGAGGGATGGGTAGATTGCATCTTCTTGGACTGTAAGAAGGCTTTCGACACCTTACCACACAAGAGACTGGTTCAAAAACTAGAGCAGCAGGCAGGAACAGGAGGGAAAACACTGCAATGGATCAGGGAATACTTGACAGGAAAGAAACGAGTGTTCGTGCGTGATGAGGTGTCAGAATGGGCCCAAGTGTCGAGTGGGGTTCTACATGGGTCAGTCCTACGTCTGGGTGCTATTTCTCGTATATGTGAATAATATGATGGAAGGAATAGATTTAGAGGTGTCCCTGTTCACTGATGATGTGAAACTAATGAGGATAATACAAGCAGACGAGGATCAGGAAAAATTACAAGGGGATCTGGGCAGGCTACAAGCCTGGTCCGACAAATGACTCATGGAGTTTAACCCTACAAAGTGCAAAGTCATGAAGCTTGGAAAGAACAAACAAGACCGCAGACGGAGTACAGGCTAGGGGATCAATGGCTGCAAAATCTCACTTAAGGAAATGGATTCTGGGAGGAGCATTATACCGAGCACATCCCCTGAGGCAAACGTCAACCAAATAACAGCTTCAGCATATGGGCGTTTCGACATCTAAGGAGTAATCACGACACTACACCGTGTACGTTAGGCCCATATTGGAGTATGCAGCACCAGTATGGAACCAACACCTGGTCAAACACATCAAGAAATTGGAGAAATTGCCAAAGTTTGCAATAAGACTAGTCTTATGAAGAGAAGTTAAAGAAACTCAACCTGACGACACTAGAGGATAGGAGGGATATGGTTATATGATAACGACGCATAAAACACTGAGAGGAATTGACAAGGTGGACAGGGCTAGAATGTTTCAGAGATGTGACACAGAAACAGGGAACTCAACTGGAAGTTGAAAACTTAAATGAGGCATAGAGATGTTAGGCAGTATTTCTTTAGCCTTAGAGTTGTCAGGAAGTGGAACAATCTGGAGAGTGAAGTGCAGGCCCCGCCTCTTTGCTAGTCGCTACTAGCCTCTTTGCTAGTAGCGACTAGCAAAGAGGCGGGGCCAGAAGCTGTGATTCGACACTTGCAACCACCTACAGGTGAGTATACATACAAACACACACACACACACACACGCCCCCGGTGGCCCAGTGGTAAAGCTCTTGCTTCACGCACGGAGGGGCCGGGTTCAATTCCCGTGGGGCAGAAACATTTCGAAGTGTTTCCTTACACACACATACACACACATACATACAACAGGCCTAGTGTCTAATTGACATGTGCCTAGGACAAAATGGTAACTAACTAACACACACACACACACACACACACACACGCACACACGCAACGCATACACGCACACACACGCATACTATCGACAAGTGTCTTTGACAATCATTAACTAAAAGAACAGGTCAGTAATAATATCATCTCAAAGAAATTAAGTTATTTAATACTGAACCTTCCTGTGTTATTTAAAATTTATTGTGTTGTAAGTATTCCCTTATATATTAAACATGGTCATCATAATTTTATAAATAAAAAAAATATCGGAAAAGTATCGGTATCGGAATTGGAGAAAATTGGGTATCGATATTGGCAAAAATTTTGGTGTCGTCTCATCCCTAATATATTTATTTACAACATTTTTTTCTCTTCTGATTTTGTTCCTGAATTATGTCCTTTCATATGTATTTTCTGTCTCTCTGATTCTCTCTAATTTAATTTTTTTTCATCTCTTTGTCTGTTTACTTGTACTCAACGAGCTGTATTTGCAGGGGGTCGAGTCTTATTTCCAGGTACAGTCTCTTAACTTACGCTCGACTGGCCTTACTAAGTCACAACCTCGTCTAGGTCGTCACCCCCCCCATCAATCAGTCTGTCATTATCCGCTCTGTCTGAATATGTTAATGAGTCTCTGCCAGTGTCTGTGTCTTCCAGTGTCTGTGTCTTCCAGTGTCTGTGTCTTCCAGTGTCTGTATCTTCCAGTGTCTGTGTCTTCCAGTGTCTGTATCTTCCAGTGTCTGTGTCTTCCAGTGTCTGTATCTTCCAGTGTCTGTGTCTGCCTGGGCACGAATTTCCATCTAAAGATTTTATCTCCGCCATAAAGTAATTCTTCTTAACGATATTAAGCGTGAGGATAATAACACCACCGTCCAAGATAATAACGACTTAAGATTTATCACTGCGCTGGACACTTTAATATGAGGAGACTAAAGCTGTGGACATGGAAGGTATGTTTTGTGCGTCTGTGGTGATTAGGAGGGCGTTAGTGTGGGGTGTTGTGGGTGTGGGGTGGGAAGGGAAGATCTACGGCTGTGGAAATTTAGATTTTTTATATACTAATTTCTGTAACGTATTGCATAGTCAGTCTGCATATTGCAGCCGGATGCAGGGATTCAGTTTAAGACACACCACAATCAACATAAGATGCCTCCATCCCCCAGCCGGCAGCCGGGTGCCGGGACCCAGCTACAAGCACACCAACCCCCCTTCCTCCTCCCACTCCATAGTCAGCAGCCGGGTGCTGGGTCCCAGCAGCCGGGTGCTGAGTCCCAGCATCAGGCACACCACAAACACCTGCCAATGTCTGTCAATGAAAAATGAATAAATTCTGTCCAATCTACACTCTAGACAGACTGGCAGCTTCTGGTACATGGTATATTTGACTGGTCAAATTCTCTCCACCCCAAAACAATCAGATATATATTTAAGACAAGAGTGGTCAATTATTTTGACCGGTGGGCCACACCACCAGCTTAGCTTGTTGAGATAAGGTTCCAGGACCACATCACCAACTTAGCCACCTTATCTTAGGTAAGCTTCTCAGGGAACATCACCAGCTTAGCCTGCTTATATGAGCCAAATACATTACATGGCATAAATCGACACACACACACTCACATACACACACACACTACACCCCCCGATGGCATGGTGGCTAATGCTCTCGCTTCACGCACGGAGGGCCCGGGTTCAATTCCCGGCGGGGCCGAAACATTTCGAAGTGTTTAATTACACACACACACATACATACAACAGGCCTAGTGTCTAATCGACATGTGCCTAGGACAAAATGGTAACTAACTAACTAACACACACACACACACTCACATACACAAACACACACACACACACACATACACACACACACACACACGACAGAGACAGGATGTTCCAGAGATGGGACACAGCAACAAGGGGACACAATTGGAAGTTGAAGACTCAGATGAATCACAGAGACGTTAGGAAGTATTTCTTCAGTCACAGAGTTGTCAGGAAGTTAAATAGTCTGGGAAGTGATGTAGTGGAGGCAGGATCCATACATAGATTTAAGAAGAGGTATGATAAAGCTCATGGAGCAGGAAGAGTGACCCAATAGCGACCAGTGAAGAGGCAGGGCCAGCAGCTGTGACTCGACCCCTGCAACCACAATTAGGTGAGTACAACTAGATGAATACACACACACACACACACATTCACACAAAATAAAACACAAACACACACAAAACTCTTCTCTCTCTCTGAACAATTTCCCCGAATCCCATTTGCGATTATGGCAGCAATATTCCCACAAAAAGGGTTTAATGATTAATAAGTTACTGTTTGGTCATTATCACCACCATCACTGTTTGGTCATTACCCACCATCACTGTTTGGTCATTACCCCACCATCACTGTTTGGCATTATCACCACCATCACTGTTTGTCATTATCACCACCATCACTGTTGGTCATTACCACCACCATCACGCTTGGTTTTTCCACCACCATCACTTTTTTGGCATTACCCCACCATCCTGTTTGGTCTTATCCCACCTCCCTTTTTTGGCATTATCACCACCATCATGTTGGTTTTTCCCCACCATCACTGTTGGTCTTTTCCCCACCATCACTGTTTGGCATTACCCCACCATCACGTTTGGTCTTTTAACATCATTTTTGGTTTATCACCACCATCACTGTTTGGCATTACACCACCATCCTGTTTGGTCAACCCCCTCACTGTTGGTCATTATCACCACCATCACTGTTTGGTCATTATCACCACCATCACTTTTGGTCATTATCACCACCATCACTGCTTGGTCATTACCACCACCATCACTGTTTGGTCATTATCAACCATCACTTTTGGGGTCATTATCACCACCATCACTGTTTGGTTTTATCCCACCATCACTGTTTGGTCTTATACCAGCATCATTGTTTGGTCATTATCACCAGCATCATTGTTTGGTCATTATCCCACCATCACTGTTTGGTCATTATCACCACCATCACTTTTGGGGTCATTATCACCAATCACTGTTTGGTCATTATCATCACCTTGGGTTTGGTCATTATCACCACCATCACTGTTTGGTCATTATCACCACCATCACTGTTTGGTCCCCCACCACCCCCCAAGCTTGGTCATTACCCCCCCCTACTGTTTGGTCATTATCACCAGCATCACGTTTGGCATTATCACCACCATCACTGTTTGGTCATTATCACCACCATCACTGTTTGGTCATTATCACCAGCATCATTGGGTCATTATCACCAGCATCATTGTTTGGTCATTGTCACCACCATCACTTTTGGGGTCATTATCACCACCATCACTGTTTGGTCATTATCACCACCATCACTGTTTGGTCATTATCACCCCCTTCACTGTTTGGTCATTATCACCACCATCACTGCTTGGTTTTAACCACCATCACTGTGGTCATTATCACCACCATCACTGCTTGGTCATTATCACCACCCCCCTCTTGGTCTTATCACCACCATCACTGTTTGGTCATTATCACCACCATCACTGTTTGGTCATTACCCCCAAAATCCTTTTGGTCATTATCACCACCCACTTTTGGTCATTTCACCACCACCTCTTGGTCATTATCCCACCACCCTGCTTGGTCATTATCACCACCATCACTGCTTGGTCATTATCACCACCATCACTGCTTGGTTTTTCCCCCATCACTGTTTGGTCATTATACCAATCCTGTTTGGTCATTATCACTGCCATCACTGTTGGTTTATCACCATTACCTCTTGTTCATTAACCACCATCACTGCTTGGTCATTATCACCACCATCACTACTTGGTCATTATCACCACCATCACTGCTTGGTTTATCACCACCATCCTGTTTGGTCATTATCACCCCACACTGTTTGGTCATTATAATCACTGCTTCATCATTACCCCAAAATCACTATTGGTCTTTCACCACCATCACTGCTTGGTCATTATCACCACCATCACTGTTGGTATTATCACCACCATCCTGTTTGGTCATTATCACCCCATCACTGTTTGGTCATTATACCCCATCACTGCTTGATCATTATCACCACCATCACTGTTTGGTCATTATCCCAATCACGTTTGGTCATTACCCCCCTTCACTGTTTGGTCATTATCACCACCATCACTGTTTGGTCATTACACCACCATCCTGTTTGGTTTATCACCACCATCCTGTTTGGTCTTAAAAACACCATCTTTTGGTCATTATCACCACCATCACTTGATCATTATCCCACCATCACGTTTGGTCATTATCCCCCCCATCACTGCTTGGTCATTATCACCACCATCACTGTTTGGTCATTATCACCACCATCACTGTTTGGTCATTTCACCACCTCACTTTTGGTTTATCACCACCATCACTGTTTGGTCATTATCACCACCATCACTGTTTGGTCATTATCACCACCATCACTGTTGGTCATTATAACACCATCACTGTTGGCTTACACCACCATCACTGCTTGATCATTACCACCATCACTGTTTGGTCATTATCACCACCATCACTGTTTGGTCATTATCACCACCATCACTGTTTGGTCATTATCACCATCACTGCTTCGTCATTATCACCACCATCACCACTTGGTCATTATGACCACCATCACTATTTTGGTCATTATGACCATCTTCGATCATTATCACCACCATCACTTTTTTGTCTTATGACCACCTACCGGTCATTATCACCACCATCACTCTTGGTCATTATCACCACCATCACTGTTGGTCATTATCACCACCATCACTGCTTGGTCATTATCCCCAAATCACTGTTTGGTCATTATCACCACCATCAGTTTGGTCATTATCAACACCATCACTGTTGGTCATTATAAACATAAATGTTTTGTCATTATCACCACCACCCTACTTGGTTTTATCACCCCTCCTACTTGGTCATTATCCCCACCATCACTATTTTGGTCATTATGACCATCCTACGTCATTATCCCCCCCATCACTGTTGGTCATTATCACCACCATCACTGCTCTGTCATTATCACCACCATCACTGTTTGGTCATTATCACCACCATCACTGCTTGGTCTTATCACCCCCCATCACTGTTTGGTCATTATCACCATAAATGCTTCGTCATTTCACCACCATCACTATTTTGGTCATTATCACCACCATCACTACTGGTTTATCACCCCATCCTATTTTGGTCATTGGGACCATCACTACTTGATCATTATCACCACCATCACTGTTTGGTCATTATCACCACCATCCTTCTCTGTCATTATCACCACCATCACTGTTTGGTCATTATCACCACCATCACTGCTTGGTCATTATCACCACCATCAATGTTTGGTCATTATCACCATCACTGCTTCGTCATTATCACCACCATCACTACTTGGTCATTATCACCACCATCACTACTTGTCATTATCACCATCACTGCTTGATCATTATCACCACTAACGCACCTACACTCCTTACCGCTTCTCTTATCATTCTCACTCTGCCATCGCAGTTCACAGCTGTGTACGAATAATTTGAGAGAAGAATAAGAATAAGAGAGAAAGTGTAAGGAGAAGGTGGAAAAGGAAAAAAAGAGGAAAGTAAACATGGAGGAATGGGTGGTAAATAAGGATTAGTAAATAAGTGTAAAGTTCAGAGAAGAAAGAGAAAGAGGAAGAACAGGTTTAGCTTTGTCACTAATTATCAAGGAGGCACCATAAAACGCAAAATGTCCATTATCAGAGGCTGTTTGTGAAAGGCCTTGCAGGAATGAGCCTCCTGAGATGGCCTAGTGACACAGGGAATTCGTTGGTAAAGTAACAGCAGTGACGAGATTATATTATAAATCAACTAAATCTGGTTGGTCTTTAGCTCCTGTACCCTCTAATCTTCTCGTCGGCGATTTCTTTCTAATTTCATTCTAAGTTTTAATGTTTTAACGTCTTAATGAATAACTAAGGCATGTACGTTCTGTGTCCTTTGTTTGGGTTCTCTAACAGTGTCACATCACCTACAGTGAAACGGATCTATTTGTGTACATAGTTTGCAGGCTAATAGTTGTTATCTCCCTTGTGCTCATTTCAAAAACTTGCTCTATCTTCTTCGGCATATCATCCTTCCTGGTTGCAACCCTCAACAGGTGGATAAAGCCAAGGTACTCATCACTGCTAGGTAAACAGAAACAACAGGTTTAAAGAAATATGCTCTACGATTCTGTTTGTGCTGGGATCGACCTCTGATCCTCGGTTATAAATCGAGGGCGTTATTACCTGTGTGTACTCACCTATTTGTAGTCACCTATTTGTGGTTGCAGGGGTCGAGTCATAGCTCCTGGCCCCGCCTCTTCACTGATGTTACTAGGTCCTCTCTCCCTGCTCCCTGAGCTTGATCAACCTCGTCTTAAAACTATGTATGGCTCCTCCTCCACTACGTCACTTTCAGGCTATTCTACTTCCTGACAACTCTATGTGCGTGTGTGTGTCTGTGTGTGTACTAATCATCTAATTGTACTCATTTGATTTCGATTACAGGGGTTGAGTCTCACTCCTGGCTCTGCCTTTCCTACGGCCATTACAGGGTTTCTCTCCTGCTGCGTGAGCCCTTCATATCTATTCTACTCCAAGACTAAAGAAGTGCTTCATCACTGTGAAGCGTCTGTGCTTTAAATCCATCTGTGAATCTTTGTAAATCTTGAACTTTTTCCCCAGCCTCTTTCGAAGCTTTATGAGATACAGGTGCCATACCAGTGCTGAGTATTCCAAGATGGGGCCTGGTATAGGGTCATGAATGCCTCCTTGTTAAGGTTCCTGAAAGCTACTCCTTTAAATTTGCCAGTCTCTGCGTTTGCCGCTGCTTCCTGGTTATTCTCTTGATGAGTACCTCAGGCGACATGCTTGGGACTACGTTCACCCCGAAGGCCTTCTTTTTCATGGAGATTTACAACCTTTTGTCCTCGGAGCCTGTGTCCTGTTTCAGTCATTTTTGTGCTTTCACGATTTTTATAACTTTGCATTTAGTAAGGTTAAATTCAAAAGCTATTTGTCAGACCAATCCCCGCAGTTTGCTCAGATCCCTTGTAGTGTTTCCTGGTCTACTCCTCCTTCTGTAGTCTCCCTTGCTGCTTCCTTGCATCATTTGTAAACAGGGACACCTGTCACTCGATTTATTTTGTCGTAGCGTTTACAAACAGAAGGAACAGTAATGGTGCAAAATTGAGCCCCAGAAACTGCATTCGTCACTCTCGCCCATTCCGACACCTCCTCACAGACAATAGCTCTTTTGTTTCCAATTTTTATATATTCCTTGATCCGCTGTGGTGTTTCCCTTGTTATTCCTGCCTCGTGCGTGCTCCTCTGGTTTCTTTCCCAGTTTCTTGTTAGGACCTGTATCGAAGGCCTTCGCAGTCCAAAAATATATAGTTCGCCCATCCCTCTCTCTCTCCTACTTAACTTTCGTTCCATATCATAGAGTGTCCTTGACATGTTGGCTCTTGAAGTTTACCATCACTACCTCCAACAATTTAGCTTCGCAGTATTACCAGTCCTTTAGTGTGGCTTCAGACTTTCCCAGTCAATTTATGGCTGAAGTCCCCCATGATTAATAGGTTTGCATTGCCCTTGGGGGATTTTTCTAGCTACCTCTGTATTTGTGTAAACGATCGCAAGTTGTTGTCATCATATCCCTGTCTTGGTCTTCTGCTGCGTAGTTGGGGGGTTTTACATCACTGTTATCATAACGTTTGATCCCCCAGTCGTTCGACCCCTCTCCATTTATGCCACTCATCTCCTCAAAATCCACTGTTTCCTGTTCAGCAACATTACACTTCCTCTGTTTCATCTATCTTTTTTTTTTTTTTTTTAAATCCTTCTGGAAATGCTGTATATGGTATCACTTCCGTGAGCTGGTCTCGGTTTTGCTATAATATCTGAAGATGCCTCATGTTTGTCATCCCATCTCTTTTGAATACCACACTTTTTTTTCCCCGAGATCCCGGGGTGATTTTTTGGGCATGTGTCAATGGTGGGTGGATAAAGGGGGGAAGATGAGATTGTGGGTGAGGGAAGGGGGGTTGTTGGGGTGGATCCTGCAGTGGAAGAAGTAGGACAGTGGATGGGGGGTGAGGGAGGATGGGAAAGGTAGGGGACGGGGGGTTTAGTTTGATATCTTTATTATGCACCCCCTACCATCCTGTGGGCGGGAGTCAAAAGATTACAGAGGTATATAAGGGTCCAGGGACTGGACCCCAAAGTTATGATAGCTGAGCAAGTTACAAAGGTAATGAACTAACAAGCTACAAAGGTAATGAACTCACAAGTTACAAAGGTAATGAAACATGGGTAAATTTATTTTCTTACGTTTATGCATGGTTACAATCATGAACAAATTATAACGCAATGAACACTTCACTAGTCTACACCCAGTCACAACTGTAATGAGTTCTGGTGCAAATTTTATTGTTGGGTCACACATACCAATTAGGATATTTCTTTCAGTAACACGATCTCTGATGTTTGGGAATATCAAGTTTTTTCTGCATATTTAAAGGATGAGGGCATCCTAAATGATCCTCATGTTGTTCTGCAGTTTTTCCAGCCCTCCAAGCTTCCAGTCAGACACAAGAGCAAGTAGTGGGCAGCATAATCAACTAATGATCTAATATAAGCAAGAAAATCATTTTCAAAATTTTAACATTAGCACCATACCTGGGGTGAAACTAGTAGTGGTTAGGAATGGAAGTGTAGGTGGGGGGGATGGGGACGGGGTTGATATGGTTTGTTTTGAGTTAGTGAAATGGGAAAGGGGTGTTTGGTGAGTGAAGGATTTTGGTGTAAGCTAATGCGACCCCCGAGACAGAGCTTTCATTTAGCGGGGATGAACGTGGTGTCCCCGTGGATGTGAATCTTCTGCTCCTCTCATTGCGTTCATTAGTTCTCCTCTCCTTTCGACTATTTCTTATCCTCTCCATCAGCTAAGCTATGCCTTCTCTTGTAATGTTCTGTCCCAATCAAGGTACACATGATGATATCTGTCTGTGCCCTTCAATAGTGATTTCCGAGTCAAGATCCAGTCTAGAGCTATTTCCCATGCAAGAGTCAGTTGAGCGGCGCCTTTTTCGCCTTGTATACCTCCCAAGTCTCTGAAAATCTGCCTCCCCACCCACTGCCATCTCTTCAGCCTCCCAGATGCCGTGGATAATCCTCTCCCATTTTCTTCCTCCAGAGTTTTCTTTTTGATCAATTTTACAAGCTAACAGCTATTATCCCATCAGCTCATTTCAAAGCCCAGGTATACGATCCGCTTGGGATGCAACCCATAACATTGACTAACACTCAGGTACCTCACTGTTAGGTGAACGGGGGGGCGGGTTGGGAAATATGTTCAACGTTTTCACCGGCCGGGGATCGAACCACGGACACTTTGTATGTGTGGGGCGCTCAATGCGCTATCTATTACTTATTTCTTTGTGTTCTTCATATTATCTCCTTCACCTCCCGGGTTTGAGATAATTCCAAAAAGGTTTTCCTTCCCCATTTTGCCCCCCTTATTTTCCACCTGTTGTGTGGGTACCGTTTCTACCTCACTCTTCCCTTTCCTTCAATCTTCAATTTGTTTTACTTTTAGTTTTTCCTACAGGCGAGTGTGTGTGTTTAATCACCTAACTGTAAACACCTTTTTTTTGGTTTTGGGGTGGGCGAGTCTCAGCTCTGGCTTGCCCCAACGGGCCCCTTGACAGATTCACCCCCTTTTAGCCTTTAGGCCCTGTCGATTTTCAAAACTATGATGGAGCCTGCCTCCATGGGTTTTTTTTCGAGATCATTTCACTTCCCCAAATACTCTGAGACTGAAGAAATCTTCCTGACATCCCGTGGTCATCTGAGTATTCTGCATGTAGTTTTTTGTCTCCCCTGGTTCTTCTGTACCCGGTTTGGGGCGTAAATTCCCGTCTTCTAATAGCATGCTCATTTTTCCACTATAATCTACCTTGTCCATAATTACTATCGCATTTGCTTTTCGTTTGGGGGGAAATCCAGAATCTTTTCCTTTAAATTTATGGTATAACAACAAAAACGTAGTAATTTGGAAAGGGAAAATTAAGGGGCAAAAAAAGTTTTAATACTCTGCCCTTTCTTTCTTTTAGCTTATCCTCTTTGCTGTGTGAAAGTCTCACAACTTTCACTTTTCCAGTTTTTTAACTACTTTTTCAGGGGCTGGATCCATTTGGGGACATCCAGGATGGACCTCAGTATGTTGGAAAAAACCCCGGGAAAGACTTTTTTTAAAAAAAACACTTAAATTTTTAGAACGAGCCGTGCTTGACCGGGGCCCGGGTGCTTGACGCGGTGCTTTACGTGCGGTGCTTGACGGGGGTGCTTGAACGTGGGGGCTTGACGGGGGGCTTGACCCCTGCTTGGGGGGTTTGATGTGTTTGGGGGTTTTGTGTTTTGTGCTTGATGTGTTGTCTTGATGTGTTGTGCTTTTTATGTGTTGTGCTTGATGGTTTTTTGGCTTGATGTGTTGTGCTTTATGTGTTTGCTTGATGTGTTGTCTTGATGTGTTGTCTTATTTTTTTTGTGCTTGATGTGTTGTGCTTTATGGTTGTCTTGATGTGTTGGCTTTATGTGTTGTCTTGATGTGTTGTCTTTGTTTGTGTTAGGGTTTAAACAATTTTTCTTTATTTTTTGATTTTTGTGTTGATGGTTTTTTGATTTGTCATGTGTTGTCTTGATTTTTGTGCTTGATGTGTTTTTGATGTGTTGTGCTTTTTTATGTGTTGTGCTTGATTTTTTTGTTGTACTTGATGTGTTGTGTTTGATGTGTTGTGTTTTATGTGTTGTTTAATGTTTGTGCTTGAGTGTTGTACTTGATGTGTTGTGCGACGTGTGTTTGATGTGTTGTCTTTGTGTTGTACTTGATGTGTTGTGCTTGATGTGTTGTGCTTGATGTTGGTTGATTTTTGGTGCTTATGTGTTGTGTTGATGTGTTGTACTTGATTGTTGTACTTTGTGTTGTGCTTGATTGTTACATGATGTGTTGTGTTGATGTGTTGTGCTTGATGTGTTGTGCTTGATTTTTTACTTGATGTGTTTGTTGATGTGTTGTCTTGATGTTTGTGCTTGGTGTTGTACTTGATGTGTTGTGCTTGATTTTTGGGCAGTTTGGTTTGTGTTGACTTGACGTGCTGTGCTTGACGGGGAGCTTGATGTACCTGCTTAGGGCTGTGCTTGACGGTTGTTTGAGGGCTTGCTTGACGTCCCGGGGCTTGCGTGCTATGTCTGACGTGTGGTGTTTGCCGGTACCTCCAGCGACATGTCAATTGCAATGTTGAACGGAGGCGATGTTTTCCCTTTTGTCCCGTATGCCAACCCCCGCGGAAACCTTTGTTTCCTGACGAACCTTTCCTACCTCCCCTTTTCTTTTTATGTGTCCGGGAAAGAAGCGAAATTCCCTTTGTTCCTTAATTCTTTTTTATCATTTTTGTTCCTCATTCCTTCCCCCTTTATTCCACTTTTCCTCTCTTTCGCCCCTCCCTTCTTCCATCCCATTCTATATGATCCTTTTCTTCAAAATTTTTTAAATCCAAATTTCCCCCCCCCCTCTCCCCTCTCTCCCCCCTCTCTCTCTCTCTCTCTCCCCCTCTCTCTCTCTCTCTCTCTCTCTCTCCCACCCCCTTTTTAAAGAGGTTTACAAGGTAAGATTAAGGTTCCACTTTTTACAAGATAAGACTGTTATTCATAGCTCATTTGAAATTATTTTTTTTGTTTTTTTTTCTGTCTGTCTCTCTCCTTCTCTCTCTCTTCCCCTCTCTCTCTCTCTCTCCCCTCTCTCTCTCTCTCTCTCTCTCTCTCTCTCTCTCCTTCTCTCTCTCTCTCCCACACCACGTACCAGCCAGCCATTCTGGGTCTTCCACCCATGTCTCCTCCATGCCTCCCGCCTCTCCCTCCTTCCTTCTCCCCGATATTAAAACCCGCCTCAGCACCACCACCTCTTCTTTCCAATTTATTCTTCCATTGCTGTCCAGATTTGAAAATTCTGAATTGTGTCATCATATGTGTGTGTTATTGTTGTTTGAGTTGTTTGCATGGGTCGAGTCACGATTCCTAACACCTGTCACGCCTACTCTTGAAGCGAAGGGGGCCTCACCACTTCCTAACTTATTTCTTTTTTTCAACTCTCCGATTTTAATGATTTTTATTTTTTTTTGCAAACTTTCTGAAATCCTCCCCGCCTGAAACCCTCTGCGCCCCGTCACCTCAGTTTTACACATCAAATTATTACCCTATTCTCCCCCCTTTATCCCAAATTTAAATTTCCTTTTTTCACTTCACAATAAAGAAATGCTTGTTAATATCCACAGGCAAAACTATCTGTTTTTCGAGTATCATACAAGTTCATCCTCGACTTATCTTCTCGCTTTTTCCCCCCAATATGCATCATGAGACGAATAAATGTTCCCAGGCAGGAAG
>WNWK01042023.1:0-16171 GCA_009830355.1 Cherax destructor | reverse complement strand
TTGACAAAATTTTTTCATCCCCCTTTTTATTATTACAGTATTGAAAGTTTCAGATAAGCAGAACTCCAGTTACATTATAATTACTTGTTATTTTAAGCCATAGAATGATGGCAGCTCATTTTTTTCTATATTTATCTCATTTTAAGAGATATTAAGGTTTTTTTTCAACAAACTGACTGTATCCCCCCGAATTTTAAAAAGGTACAAGATTAAAACCAGAAAATAATATATACAGTGGTCCTTGGAGTTAGGATTTAACCTCATTAAGGAATTTTGTTCAGAGTTGTGTTTAAAAAAATTGAAGATATGATGTGTACGATGGTAATGACTATTGTCGCATCCTGGGAACAAGACTGACCTAAGTTCCCCGAAATGCTCTCGTAGAAATAATCATCATCATTATTATTATTATCCAAACCCTTTTTAAACATTTTCTCTTTGATTATAATAATAATATCCAAGCATAATGAGGTTCAAACCTAAAGCATTATTATAGTTGGAATGCATAGGTGGCCCTCCGCCAACCAGCAAAGTATAGTAACTTGCATCTCGGGCAGCACTTGAGCCAATAGAAGCATCAGTTCTTGTATGGGTGGGCCTTAGCCAACCAGTATTTGGTAGCTTGCTGCTTCAATAGGAGTGGGGGTCTGTGAGATGGGTTAGCAACCAATCAGAAACAGGGTTGGGGGATGATAGCATGTCACCCAATAGCAGTGTTTGTACTATGTATTTTTATTTGTTAACAAATCATCATAGCTTCTAAAGTGCCCAGTAAACAGGCCATTTCCCCTGAAGATCAAGCAAGAAATTAGTGTATTGTTCATAAGTATGGCTTTCCACAAACCCATTTCTACTATTATCAAGAAAAAATGAAATAATAACGAATATTAAAGTGGCTAATGATTAGAAGCTAGTAAAAAAAGGCAAAGATATTTTCATAATAGATGGAAAGACTTGTAATTTTACAAGAGAAGCAGATAAAGGGGAGACAGTGCCTGAAGTTATATCTGACAGTGTGCAAGGTACAGTTTGCAGTTGCACTTCCAGGGTCTTGGAAAAAATTACAGTGGCCCCCCGGATTACGTCATTTTCGTTCAAGAATGCTGTTCAAAATGCCATTACTGAACAATTTATTCCCATAAGGAATAATGTAAATTAGATTAGTTCTTTTAGACCCCCCAAAAATTTCACTTTTAAAAAAAATACTTACATAAAGGGCGAGTTTGGAGACTATCGTAAAAGGGGGGCCACTGTACCATAAAACCATGGATTTTGTGGTTGGAGTTCTGATAGTTTGGGGGGATAAGTCTTCTGGGGAAAGGATTTATATAACTAGGGACCACTGTCAGTAAAGTAAATTCTTTAGAAACGAGCCCTCAAAAAAAAATTCACAAAAAGGGCACTTCCTCATTTAAAAAAAAGATCATCCAAAGCATTTCTATTCTGCAAATCTTGTTTCAAAACTTTAGCCACCATACGCCACTGCAATTTTATTTATTTTTGACAATTATTTTTATATACATTAATTACTGTAATACATAATATTGTTAGTTCAGTGACAAAATTGGTAAGAGTATTCTAAAGAAACCGGCCTGGTCTCTTGTGTCATGGATGTTTGTTAGTGTGTTCAGTGAATAAAGATAAGGCTGGTTTGTAGTTCTGTTTTAATAAAGTTATATATTATTTAACTCTAATTGCTTGTAATAAAATTTGTATGCTATTTTATGGTCAATCAACCATATATTTGAACATACTAATGGTTTTTGCCTAAGTGTCATCCTTGTTTATCTTTGAAGGAAATACAAAAGGCTAAACTGTCAAAGGTTTGTTTTGGTTTACAGTAAATATTGTAAATCTGTACCAAATTGAAATGATACAGTATGTCTCTTTTAAAATTGTTTTCTTAACAGGTTTTAGTTTTGTTTTGATTTAGGTTTGCTTAAATCACCAATTCATTAACTGGAAAATTATGAAGAGTACTTATTGGTATTGAATCAGGTTGACATGGAGATTTTGTCAGACACGAAAGAAATACAGTATATGCAGTAAGCCACAGACAGGGAGGTATATACTCAGCTTAAATACTTTTGGCAATATGCCATATTCCTCTTTAAGAATGTTCCTTGAGGGGCATTTGATCCATGGAATTGGACTTGGCTTTCTTTTTCTTGGATCATATCTGAATTCTTCCATGAGCGTCATGACCTTCAGTGTTGAGCACTCTCTAGACCTTGGCAAAGAAATGGAGACCATAGTTTTAAGAGCAGGTATGTTAGGAGCCATGAGACTAGGAGGGAGTGAATCTGGCAAGTTGAGAGGTGGGGCCAGGAGCTGTATCCACATATAGGCAAGTACAAACTGTAGGAAGCAAAAGACAGATGAGAACAGAGAAGCGATCAGTTTAGCCAGAAATGAATATGCAAGGGTGAGGAGAGAGGCTTAGTGACAATTTGAGAATCACACAGCAGCCAAAGTTAAATCTGACACAAAATTGCTTCACAGCCACAAACACAATGGTAAAAGACCATGCAAGTTGACTGAGGAGGAGGAGAGCTCGCAGAAAATGACAAGGAAGTTTGTGAAGTACTGAAATGATTTAAGGTCATCATCTTAGTGGAAATGGGCAATGCCAAAAAGCCTAGAGGAGAGAGTATATTAACAACTCCTGGACACAATACACACAATAGGGGTAGGGGTAGAGGTGTAAAAAAAAAAAAAAAAAAAAAAAAGTTGGAGCAGGATATATCAGAAGCAGAGGGTCTTGACAGAGTGCCACTGTGGATTCTGTGAAAGGGAGCAGAAGCACTGTCTGAATCAGCAGCTATGATAAGTCAATGACCACAGAACAGAGGCCAGAGATCTGAACGACAGAGAACATAGTATACCTATATTTAAGAAAAGCAATAGGCCAGTTTTGCTGACATGTATAACATGCAAGGCAATGGAGATGATAGGAGAGTGGCAGAGCACTTGGAGGGAAGTGGTTTCATAAACAACAACCAACACAGGTTCAGAGATGGCAAGTCTAGTCTTACCAACCTTTTGTAATTCTATAACAAGTGAGACAGCAGAGGGAAGGTTGGGTGGATTGCATTTTCTTAGACTGCAAGAAAGTATTTAATGCTGTACCCCACATAAGACTGAGACAAAAACTTGGGAAGCAGGCAGGAATAACTGGGATCATACTCTGGTGGATCAAGGAGTACCTTAGGGAAAGGAAGAAAAGTGCAACTGTCTGGAGAGATATGTCAGACTAGGGATGAGTAACAAGTGGCATACCACAGTATTATGACCAGTGTTGTTTCTTGTTTGTGAATGACATACCACATAAAATCAAGTCAGATGCATCTCTATTTGCTGATGTAAAACTAATGTGAATACAAACAAATGAGGATGGAGAAAGGTTGCAAAGAATCTGGGCAATCTGCAGGGTTAATCAGTTAAATGGCTGCTTGGACTGAACTCCAACAAATTCAAGGTGAAGAGGTTTGGGGAAGGAGTCAGAAGGCTGGACAGAGTATACACTCTGGGTACAGAGGCTGTAGACCCGATTCAAAGACTAGGACTTGGGAGTAAGCATATTATCTACCATGTTGCCAGAGGCTCTCATCAAATGAATAACCTCTGCAAAGACTAGGACTTGGGAGTAAACATATTATCTATCATGTTGCCAAAGGCTTTTTGTCAAATGAATAACCTCTGCAGCCATTCAGGAATCTCGGCAAAAAGTCATTCTGGGTTTTTATACAATGTCGGGCCCATCTTTAAGAGTCCACAGTACCATTATGGAACCCACACCTGAGGAAGCATGTTAAGAAACTTGAGAGTGCAGAAGTATGCAGTGAGACTAGTTCCAGAACTAAGTGGTATGAGCTATGAGGAAGGGCTAAAGGAACTAAATCGAATGACCCTAGAGGACCATGGTAGCCCTTACAAAATACTCAGAGGAATTGATAAGGCAGAGGGACAGGCTGTTTGAGAGGTGGGAAACAGGTACTTGGGGAACAGCTGTAAGCTAAGGACACAGATAAATCAGGGATATCAGGAAGCTGTAAGCTAAAGACACAGCGAGTCAGGGATATCAGGAAGAATTTCTTCAGTCACGGTGGTTGGGAAGTGGAATGACCCCGTAGTAGTAGAGGCAGACTCCATACATAGTTTTAAGAATAGGTATGATAGGGCCCACAAGGCAAGGAGTGAATCTGACAAGTGGCAAGTTGAAAGGCAGGGCCAGGAGCTAAGACTCAACCCCTGCAGCCATGTACAGTTGAGTATGTAGGTGAATACACAGACACTTTTTCTTTCTCTTGCTTTCTCCTTTCTCTTTAAAGGAGCATAAAACACACTTATGAACTGAATAAGGCTCTCCTGATTATATTGAATCATTTTTGGATCTTAAACTATTTGGTTGTATCTCTTAGTTTATCTGTACCATCAAGGATATTTTCAGTGAAATCTACTTTTGCAATTCATATTTTTTAAGTACAGTGGACCCTCGCTATTCGAACATTCTTCATTCCAGAATGCTCTTCAAGTGCTGTTACCAAACAAATTTATTCCCAAAAATACACTTATAAAAGCACTTACAATAATAAACTTACATAATAGGGCGAGTTTTGGAGTGTTCGAATAGCGACGGTCCACTGTAATTGCATTGTCATTGACGGGAAGGTGGAGTGCAAACTACTATTTAATATAAGCAAACCATGTGTGTATTATCACCTGTTTGAAAAGAATTCTAGGAAGATCGTATGTGATTCTAGATTTGACTAGTGTAAGAGTCGCATGCTATTTTTACTGCAGTCAGCAAAGTAACACTATCCATTTACTATATAGCTGTGTTCCACAAGGTCTCATCTTCTTTAAAGCAATTATCAAAACCAAGTGCTAAACCACCAGGGTCATACAGCACTGCTTCTTTGAAGCAAATTTTCTTTAGTTAACTTAACCTTTTTTTTAAAGTGAAGGATGGCTATGCTATACTATAGAAAAGAATGACAGCTTTCAAATAATAAATTAGCTAACAAAAGATGTTTATTAATTTATAGAATATTCTCAATTTGTAAGAGTTTCTGTGCTATAAACGATTAACAAAGCATCTGTCAGGCTATACTATGTTTAAATGTGAAACTTATTTGCTAATTTTAGGTTTGTTTTTTAAACACAGGAATGTTATTTTTCTTTTTTGCTTATGATTGTAACTGCTGAAAAGGAGTAATTAAAAACTGTTTGTTGGCTATTGTTTCTTTAATTCATCTTGATAGAAAATAGCTATGCTAGTGTATCTGAAAATGACACTTTTCATTTGTTAAGATTACTATGCATCTAAATTAGTACTACTGTGATTGAATAGTATATCCCCTTATTTAAACAAATTTATTATACATTGTAGCCTTCATTCACACAACTCCTAAATTAGTATTATCAGTAATAATATTTTATTTTTTATTTTATTAACACAGCTATTTCCCACCAAGGCAGGGTGGCCCAATAAAGAAAAACTCATCATTCACTCCATCACTGTCTTGCCAGAGGCATGTGCACACTACAGTTATAAAACTCCAACATTAACACCCCTCCTTCAGAGTGCAGGCCCTGTACTTCCCATCTCCAGGACTCGAGTCCGGCCTCAGTTTCCCTGAATCCCTTCATAAATGTTTCCTTGCTCACACTGCAACAGCACATCAAGTCCTAAAAACCATTTGTCTCCATTTGCTCCTATCTAACATGCTAACGCATGCTTGCTGGAAGTCCAAGCCCCTCGCACACAAAACCTCCTGAGCATTATGGCGATTGTTTAGGCGAGGAGCAAAAATCACCTAGGCATAAACGTAATCCCTGATGATGGATGGGATCAAGTTTAGAGTTTTTCAGGAAAGGCCGCTGAATATATCTGGTCCCCATAATCTAGTTTCAATAAAATTAGGGCTGAATGCAGTCGAAGGAGAGTTCGACGATCAGCCCCCCCCCCCAATGAATGATGACCTTGGGTTTTAAGGAGGTTCAGCCAGCTATGACAAGTTGCATTCAAGGAGATAATGCGAGGTTTCCAGGATAACAGACGACCAAACGGAAGGCCAGAAACCTGATTATCATGTTCAGGGATACGTAGCCATACAGGTAAAATGGAGTATCGGATGATAGAACGTCTAGTGAAAGTAATTTGGAGTGTTTTAATACTAGAAAATTTAAACCCACGAGTAGTGGCCCAATTGGAAACACGGTTAACAGCATTCTGAAGAGAAACTGCAATGAGTCGACAGTCAGTGCCTGTACAAGCTATACCTCGAGGGGGTTTTGGGGGTCAACACCCCCGTTGCTCCGTCTGAGACCAGCCCTCATGGTGGGTCAGGGTCTGATCAGCCAGGCTGTTACTGCTGGCCACACACAAACTGACATACAAACCACAGCCTGGCTGGTCAGGTACTGACTTTAGGTGCCTGTCCAGTGCCTTCTTGAAGACAGTCAGGGGTCTATTGGTGATCCCCCTTATGTATGCTGGGAGGCAGTTGAACAATCTTGGGCCCCGGACACTTATTGTGTTGTCTCAGTGTATTTGTGGCTCCCCTGCTTTTCATTGGGGGAAGGTTGCATCTCCTGCCAAGTCTTGCTTTCATGGGGCGTGATTTTCGTGTGCAAGTTTGGTACTAATCCCTCTAGGATTTTCCAAGTGTATGTTATGCATCTCTCACCTGCATTCCAGGGAATACAAATCAAAGGACTTCAACCATTCCCAGTAATTTAGGTGCCTTATCGTACTTGTGTGTGCCATGAAAGTTCTTTGTACACTCTCCTGGTCAGCAATTTCGCCTGCCTTGAATGGGGCAGTTAGTGTACAGTAGTATTCCAGCCTAGAGAGAACAGGCAATTTGAAGAGAATCATGGGCTTGGTGTCCCTAGTTTTGAAGGTTCTCATTATCCATCCTACCATTTTCCTAGCAGATGCAGTAGATACATTGTTGGGGTCTTTGAAGGCAAGATCATCTGACATTTAGCAAAGTCATCAACAGAGTGATGACCACATATTAGATGGAAATGCCAGATCATTTATAGCAAGGAGAAAGTGTGGTGCTAAGGACATCCCAGGGGGACACCTTCAGCTTGGACAAAATCCAGGGAAAGCACATCATTAACCCAAACACAGAAATGTCTCTCAGATAAGAAGTTCTTAAGGAAAAAGGACAGATTGCCTCTTAGGCCGAAGGAGTGAGCTTGGACCAAGATGTTATATCTGCAAGTAGTGGCATATGCCTTCTCGAGATCAAAAAAGATGGCAATAACTGAGTGGTTATTGGCAAAGGCATTATGAACATGCATATCTAAACTGATTAAGGGGTCAATAGTAGAACAGCCCTTATGAAACCTATATTGACTAGTGGAGAGACTATTGTCTCTAAATATTACATCAGATGTCTGGTTTGATGTAAGAGCAATGGGACTATAGTAGGAGACATTATGTCCCAAAGTAACTGATTTACGGAAAGGTAGAACAATGGTAGATTTCCACAGATGGGGAAGAACTCCTTGTGACCAAGCAAGATTAAATAGACGTAAGAGGACAGGAAGGGCTGACGGATGTAAATGCTGGAGCATACGAATATGAATACCGTCAGGCCCAGCTGCCGATGATCAGCAAGTGGAGAGAATTTACTAGTTCCAGAAGTGTAAAAGGGACAAGACACTTCTTTGCTAGAAGAAAAGTCTAAGGACTAACTCTGGTAGACTGAGGAAAGATAAGGACAAAATGATTACCAATTTCAGTGGCAACTTCAAGAGAGTTTGCTATAGTGACACCAGCAACTCTAAGAATGGGAGTCGGGTCTGGAGAGGATTTGCCACTCAGTTTCCCTATTTCTTTTTTTCCAGACTGCACACGTGGAGGAAGCTGAAGTGACGGCAGAGACAATCCCGCTAACAAGTACGTTTAGTTTCACAGATGAAACTGGGCAAATGCTCTCATCCGCTTAAAATCAAGGAGTCGCTCTGTGGTCCTATTTTAACAATATCTGCCCCATGCAGTGCGTTTCAAATGTACTGCATGAGCACAAACAGGAGACTACTAAGGCACGCATTTCTGAGAAAGCCTGCCCGAGATTTGGGGTATAGATTGTCTAGCCGTGGATGAAATAGTCCTCACTAAAAGCAGTTTGACGTGAGTACAAATTGCCAACGTGGGCTTCGAGGAGGTAGAGAATACAAATGGGAAGTAAGCAGGATTGGAAAATGATCTGTCATATAAATCTGGGAGTACAGACTAGGTAATGCCTATTATTATAATAAAAAAGAAGCGCTAAACCACGGGTCATACAGCACAGCAGGTTAGGGCAGGATGCTGGGAGAATGGGTTGTAAGAGGGAGAGGGATGATTAGTAGGGTATGGAGGTAGAAGGGACTGAGGGGAGTGCTAGAGGTATAACCTTCAGAGTTTGTGCAGTAAGTCAGTTGCTGTCAAAAAGTCAATGAGAAAGTCAGGATTAAAGGAGGGTCCATCAGCAAGAAGGGAAGGTAAAGAAAGGGCCGCAGAGCGAAGACGACTTGGAGGTAAATTCTGCGTGCTCGTTGATAGAGTGGGCAGTCCAACAGAATATGGCAAACAGATACTGGAACCTGACAATGCTCACAGAGAGGGACAGGGAGCCTCTCCATGAGATACCCATGAGTAAGACGAGTGTGGCCGATGTGAAGACGGGAGAGAGTAGTCTCCCAACCTGGACATTGGTGACAAGAAGGCCAGAAACCTATACTCAAATTAATAGAATAAAGTTTGTTACTTAGCAGGTCAGACCAGCGTTGTTTGCCAACGGGTGCGAAGGTGGGTAGCAATGACTGCAAAATAGTCCGTGAATGGAACACCTATATGAAACTGGAAGGTCATGTACTGCTGACCGTGCAGCAGTGTCTGCCTGTTCATTGCCCTGTATGTCAGCATGACCAGGGACCCAACAAAAAACAATATCTTTGTTTGTTAGAGATACGGCATAACCAAAGGTGGATACGAAGAACTAGGGGGCGAGGTGTATCAAACTTTCGGATAGCCTGTAAAGCACTAAGGGAGTCTGAAACGACCACAAATGGTGATACAGGCATAGATGCAATACCGATAAGTGCCACAAGAATGGCATACAATTCAGCCATAAATATGCTAGCCAAGGATAATAGATGCCCTCGCACGACGCTGTCCGGAAACACTGCTGCGAATCTGACGCCGTTTGATTATTTAGAACCATCGGTGTACACTGTGGTGGCATGGGAATGAGAACGAAAGTGGTCTAGAAAAAGAGAGCAAGAAGCCGCCGTAGGTAGTTGGGCTTTTGCACAAGGCAGAGGAAAAGAACAGACACGGACAGCAGGAACTTCCCAAGGGGGTAGGGGAAAGGGAAATGCCACATGAACATAGAAAGGTGGTAGCTGAAGGGAAGACAAGAGCGAATGTAGACTAAGAGAAAAGGGACGAAGTAAACAGGGTCAACGAACAAATAAAGAGCATCTACTAACATCTGTGACAATCCTATACATGGAAGGATTGCAGAGGTCATGAGAGCGAACATAATAGCGAATGTAATGTGCATCATGACGATCGGACAAGGCTGGAATGTTCGCTTCTACATAGAGGCTCTCAACCGGGAAAGAACGAAATGCACCAAGGCATAAACGCAATCCCTGGTGATGGATGGGATTAAGGCTGGAAAGAGTAGCAGGGGAGGCTGCCAAATATATATGGTCACCTTATCGAGTTTCGATAAAATTAGGGCTGAATGCAGGCGAAGGAGTTCTACGATCAGCCCCCCCATGAAAGATGTGCAAGGGTTTTTAAGAGGTTCAGCCGGCTATGACAAGTTGCCTTCAGAGAGGTAATGTGTGGTTTCCAGGATAATCGGCGGTCAAACTCGAGGCCGAGAAACCTGACTATCACGTTCTGGGATATGCGAGCCATATAGATACAATGGGTGATCAGAGACCACTGAACATCTAGTAAATGTAATTTGACGAATTTTGCCACTAGAAAATTTTAACCCGTGAGTGGTGGCCCAATCGGAAACCCAGTTGATGGCATGCTGGAGGGAAACTGCAATGAGGTGACAATCAGCACCTGCAGAAGCTATAGCAAAGTCATCAACATAAAAACGATGACCAAATAATGGATGGGAGAACAGATGCCAGATTATTTATAGCAAGGAGAAAGTGTGTTGTGCTCAGAACACATCCCTGGGAAACACCTTCAGCTTGGATAAACTCCGGGGAAAGCTCATTACTAACCCGGACACTGAAATGTCTTTCAGTTAAGGCCTTAAGAAAAAATGGTAAGATTGCCACAGAGGCCTAAGGAGTGGGCCTGGGCCAAGATATACCTCCAAGTTGTGTTATAAGCCTTCTCAAGGTCAAAAAAGATGGTAATAACAGTGGTTATTAGCAAATGCATTACGAATATACGTATCCAAGCACAGTAAGGGGTTAATGGCAGAACAGCCCTTACGAAAGCCATATTGACTAGGGGGGAGACTATTGTGCATCTCTAAATACCACTAGACGTTCCTTCACCTTGCAAACTGCACTGGTAAGAGCGATGGGGAGGTATGTCCCATAATACCCGGTTTGCGAAAAAGGAGAACAATAGCAGACTTCCACAGTTGGGGAATAACTCCTTGCGATCATATAAGATTAAAGAGTTGTAAGAGGACAGCAAGAGCAGACGATATAAATGCTGTAGCATACGAATATGTATGCCGTCTGGCCCAGCTGCCGATGATCGGCAAGTGGAGAGTGTTCCTTCCAGTTCTTGAAGGGTAAAAGGCACATTATAAGATTCTTCTCTGAAAGAAGAAAAATCTAAGCTTTAACTAGCTGGCAGACTTAGAAGGAACGAGGGGCATAGATGGAGCCCCTGAGAAATGCGGACCAGATGATTACCAATTTCAGTGGCAACGGCAAGAGGATGTGCTATATCGACACCGGCAACCCGAAGAACAGGAGCCGGGTCGGGGGAGAATTTACCACTCAATTTCCGCACTTTCTTCCAGACTGCACTCATTGAGGAAGCTGAAGTGATGGTGGAAACGTAATCCCGCCAGCAAGTGCTTTTAGCGTCATGGATGACACGTCGAGCCATTGCTCTCTTCTGCTTAAAATCAAGGAGTCTCTGTGGTTCTGTTATACTGGTACCTGCCCCATGCAGTGCATTTCAAATGTACTGCCCGAGCACAAGCAGGAGACCACCAAGGCACACGCTTCTGAGAATGCTTGCCCGAAGTTTGGGGGATAGAATGTGAAGCTGTGAGTAAGACGGAGGACGAGAAGAGATTTAAAACCTCATTAATGGAGGACGAGGAAGAAGCCTCATGAAAAGCAGTAAGATGTGTGTAAAGGTCCCATTTCGCCCAGTCAAATTGCCAGCGTGGGTTATGAGAAAGTGGAGAATACGAAGGTTACATGAGGACGATTGGAAAATGATCGCTGTCATGTAAGTTTGGGAGGACAGACCAGGTGAAGTCAAGGACAGTCGAGGAAAAGCAGATAGAGATATCGATGCAAGAGAAAGAATGAGTTCGAGGATCAAAATGGGTGGGAGTACCCGTATTTAAAACATGGAGGGGGAGAGAAGCAAGAAATGCCTCCAACTGAATGCCACGGGAGTCACAGTGCGACCCCCCCCCCAAAGAAAATGGCGAGAGTTAAAATCGCCAAGTAACAGAAGGGGTGGCGGCAAGGAAGAAACTTGAAAATCAACATCTGGGATAGACAATGCCCGAGAGGGGAAGAGATATAAAGAACAGAGTGTATACCACTTATTCAAGTGGATATGGGCTGCAGTGTAATGTAGAAAAGAATGAACAGATCTGATTGTATGGAATACCAGTGTGTATAAGAAGAGCACTTTCATTAAAGGTTCCATCGGAAAAAGGATCCGATGAATATAACAAATCATAGCCCGAAAAGGGACGGATAACAGTGGATTGTAATTTGGGTTCTTGCAAAACAGACCCCAACAGGGGGAAAACTGGGAGAGCAACACCTGAAGCTCACCTCTGTTACCCCAGAGGCCTCGGATATTCCACTCACTGCAAATAAACCATGATTTACGAAGAGAAAGATAGAAGTTGAAGTTAGAGGTATCTATGGACTAGGGTTAGAAAAGTCCACGTGTGGAGGCAGCGGAAGATCTGTAATCAAAGAAGGAGTGGGACACTGAAGGAAGGAGGGGTGTAGACGGAGAAGAGAGGAGGAGGAACTGGAGGTGGAGCAGTGTCCAACGTTTCAGTCTGCAATAAATCCTGCGATAGCTTCCAGCGTTTCAGAAGTCAAAGATGCAGGATGTGGGACCACATCAGAGATGAAAGGAGGAGGGTAAGCAACAATCTGGGAGACACTAGACTGTACTAAAGTAGAGGGCGAGGAGATGGAGAGGAAACTGTCAAAGGGGCTTGGGAGGGGACAGGAGTGGAAGCAACCTGGGGAGGGGCAGTCAAGGAAGGAACTTGGGAGGGGCCAGGGGATGATATTGAACAAGGAGGATGATAAACCTCCACACACGTTACAGAACTAGTTGGAGGTAAAGAACCCGGCAATGGGGATTTTTTGCTGGACTTATAAGAAGGGGGGCGGTGAGGATTGAGTGGTGGACGAGGGCGTGTAGAGACAGAACTGTGCAAGTGAGTAGAGGAAGGGGTGTGGACAGTATGGGATGCCGAGGTAGGGACCTCTGAGCCAAGAACAGCAAAAGGATTCGAGACGGGTGACTGAGGATGGGGCGACCACAGAGGAAGCCGCTGAATTTGGGACCCCAGAAGTGGGGGGACGTTTAGCAATGGGAGAATAGGAAATACGGGGAAGTCTCCCTTGAAGGTGTAGATGAGAGACGGCCATAGCATATGAGAAGCCTTCCGCCTCTGAGACAACGGATTTCTCGCTCATTTAGGTAAACCTGACAATGGCAAGAGTACGATGGATGTGCTTCATGACAGTTAAGGCAAGAGGGAGGTAGATTACAAGGACTGGTATGGTCGTCAGCACCACAGACTGGGCATTCGGCCATGGACCTTCAATATTTCGCTGGATGACCAAAACGCCAGCAGTTTCTACACTGTTGAGGTGTAGAGGTCACCTTTCGAACTTGTAAACGGTGACCTGCAATGTAGACTGAAGGTGGAAGTTCACAGCTGTCAAATGTTAAACAAGCTATATTGCAAGGATAACGTCTTTGCTTACTAGCAGGGAGGACAAAAATGTCAACTTTGAGGATAGGGAGGTCTTGGAGCTCAAGCTGCTCCAGAATGTCATCACCGCATGTCTGGAAATTCCGTTGGGCAATGGTGGGGTAAAATGACAGTACCACTACAAGAATTGAGTGAATGATGTTTGTCAATAGTGATAGGAATAGTATCTATTGACGTAAGGAGAAAAAGATCGGGAGCTTGGCCAGCACTCTGGACCATGATGATGCGAGTGCCGCTCTTGAGTGTGAAATGAGATATCTTTACCTACATTGCGTAGCAAAGCCATACCAATACTACGATCGGAAAGATAGGTATTAGAAGTCGTTAGTAGAGTAAAAAAAACTTTGTCCATCGAGTAGTGTGAAACAAAGTGTTTAAGGGGAGTGTGTGACGAGCTGACCGTTTCTGAGATGAATGAGAAGGAAGTGTCGAATCGTCATGTAAGGGTCTTGGTCGTTTGGATGTGGGACTGGAGGTGTTCCGACGTGTGACGGGCGAGCAATCCGAAAATTGCCGCACCATAGAGGGAGAAGCCGGAATCAAGATCAGAGAAGAGAGAAGGTCAGACGTGTCAAAAGGGCTGGTCGGAACCCCGGTACCTGAAGCAGGTGACGAACTGGCACCAGCAAGAGGTACAGGGGTATTGGAGGTGTCCGAAGAGTTGTCCATTAACGAGGTAGGGTCAGAACTGGGTGCGGTATCAGGAAGGGACCTGGGGGTTGTAGGTTCATGGATTGGGTTGGCCATGGTTAGGTTACTTCTTTCTTTTTGTTTTTAAGAAAAAAAGAATAAAAAAAAAAGGGGAACGTGGAGGAATAGCTCCTAGGAGGAATGAAAGGGGCGTAAATTCGCCTCCGCACCCAAGAGGACCTCAACACTGCAAGTAGTGCAGATGCTGCATGGAACCCGTGCCATACCCTACCCTTCATGCTAGTAAACCAGCAATCTGGGATAGCAACCTCACATCCACCGAGCCACCTCGGCGGACAAAAGAAGAGGGCGGCCGTATATCCGCCACAAAGCATACCTCCTTCGACCACTACCCCCAGAATCCGAAAAGTGGCCTCCAGAGATACACCCGTCGCCTGAAAGATACCCAAAGCCACCCCCCTGGAGATCGGAGAGGGATCGGGACATCCCCAGGCGATCCAGATTCCACGGCAAACTACACCACCACCAAGAACCTCAATGAAATGGGATGGACCACGGTACCCTTCCCCCTACCTAGGAACCAGAATGCCCGTGGAGAGAAGCTCACAGGGTAAAAATGGGAAGGGAATAAGGGAGGGATGAGGAGGAAAGGGAAAAGGGAGAATGGGGAAGATGGGAAAGGGGAGGGGGGATTGGGGGGTAATTAGGTTCGGTCTGAGGAAGACGTCCAAGAGGTCCAATTCCTCAGACCGATAGCCTCTTTACCTCGACAAGGAGCCCCTCCCCCTTAAAGAGGTTTAAATAACGTAGAACTTAGCCATACAGATTGCAAAAAGGACTTTGGGGTTATGGTAAGCAGCAATCAAGACAGCAATGCCTAAGCGTACATAATAAGGCAAACAGATTACTGGGATTTATATCAAGAAGTGTAAGCAACAGAAGTCCAGAGGTTATATTACAGCTTTATACATCATTAGTAAGGCCTCACCTAGATTACACAGCTCAGTTCTGGTCTCCATATTACAGAATAGATATAAATTCGTTAGAAAACATTCAGTGTAGAATGACTAAATTAATACATAGCATTAGAGGTCTTCCGTATGAAGAAAGATTGAAAACCCTTAAATTACATTCACTTTTAAGACGAAGAATGAGGGGAGACATGATCGAGGTATACAAGTGGAAAATGGGTATTAACAAAGGGAATATAAATAAGGTCTTAATGATCTCTCCAAGAGAGAACCCGCAATAATGGATTCAAGTTAAATAAGTTTCGATTTAGAAAGGATATAGGAAAGTATTATTTTGGAAATAGGGTAGTTGATGAGTGGAACAGTGTCTAGTAGGGTTATTGAAGCTAGGACCTTGGGTAGTTTCAAATTTTGGTTGGATAAATTCATGAGTGAGGGGTTGGATTTGATTGGGAATTGCACATGAGTAAATATAATTATCAAAGCTTATTTCTTGGGTAGCATTGAAAATTAGGCTGCGCTGTATGACCCCTGTGGTTTAGCGCTTTTTGATAATTGAAAATTAGGTTGAGTAAATATTCTGTTAGTGGGATGGATTGTGAAGGACCTGCCTAGTCTGGGCCAACTGGCCTGCTGCAGTGTTCCTCCTTTCTTATGTTGCATCTTCTGCCGAGTCTTGCTTTCATACCTGGAGGATACCTGAAGAGTTCCAGGGGTCAACGCCCCTGCGGCCCGGTCTGTGACCAGGCCTCATGTTAGATCAGAGCCTGATCAACCAGGCTGTTACTGCTGGCCGCACGCAGTCCAACGAGAACCACAGCCTGGCTGGTCAGGTACCGACTTAGGTGCCTGTCCAGTGCCCTGCTTGAAGACAGCCAGGGGTTAGCTTGGTAACCCCTGATGTATGGGGAGGCAGTTGAACAGTCTTGGGCCCTGACACTTAGTGTTGGTTTAACGGGTAATCCCTGCTTTCATTTGGGATGACACGCCCGCCGAGTCTTTTTTCGTAGGGGTGACCAAAAATTTTGTAAATAATCCTTAGAATTTTCCACGGTATATAATGTCCCTTTCCCACCTGCATTCTAGGGAGCAGGTTTAGGAACTTCAATTTTAGACCTTTTGAAGCCTGATACTACAGATGTCTATGCCATCCCAGGTTAACAGCCATTCACTTTTAGGACAGATCAGCGAGGGGGGTGGAATTATATATTACTCAGATCAACTTGAATGTATCAATAACTCTTGCATAAGGGATGAGCATGGAGAATATATTATGGGGAAATTTAAATCAAAAAGACCTGCAAAACCCCTCACAGGATAAACATCTCGAACCCAGCC
>WNWK01042022.1:0-16171 GCA_009830355.1 Cherax destructor | reverse complement strand
TTTGGTTTCCCTTTCCCCTGAAGCCATTTGAATTTTCCCACTTCCCTATCCCCCATCTTTTTTTACTAATAGGTATATATATATATATATATATATATATATATATATATATATATATATATATATATATATATATATATATATATATATATAAATTTTTTTTCCAGAGGGCTGAGGGGGGTTGTTGGGGGGTTTCGGACATGTAAAAAATGGAACGAAACAGAATGACTTCGAAGTGTATAAATCTGTAGTGGAGGGAAGACGTGGTGGGGGCCCCTGGGAAAGGTTGGAGGGGGGGGGAAAAGGGGTTTTTTGTGCGAGGCTTGGACTTCCAGCAATCATGTGTGAGTGTATTTGATAGGGTGAATGGAGACAAAGGGTTTTTTAATCTTGCGTGCTGTTGGAGTGTGGGGAAAAGTAACATTTATGAAGGGGTTCAGGAAACCGGCAGGCCGGACTTGAGTCCTGGAGAGGGGAAGTACAGTGTCTGCACTCTGAAGGGGGGGTGTTAATGTTGCAGTTATAAACTGTTCTTAAAAGCACCCTTGGCAAGACAATGGGTGAATGTTGAAATTTTTTCTTTTTCGGGCCCCCTGTTGGTGGGAATCGGCTGATGTGTAATAAAAATAAAAATAATAAAAATTTTGATAACAAACATGGAGGGAAAATTATATTTATATATATATATATATATATATATATATATATATATATATATATATATATATATATATATATATATATATATATATATATATATAAATAAAAAAATTTTTTTTTTTTTTTTAAACAATCCCTTCCCCCGGGGGGCCCCAAAAAAGAAAGTAAAAAAAAAATTTCAATATTTTTTAATTATAAAACGTTTTTTGGGGGTGTACTGTAAAAAAAAGTCCCCCCCAGCTGTCATACCGACCCCCCCTTTAAAGTGCAGGCATTTTTCCCCCTTTTTCCGGGACCAAGCCCCCAAAACAATTAACTGGTTTCCCAACCCCCAAAAATTTCCGCTCCCCCAACAGCTATTCCCAAAAAATTTTTATTCCCCTTTCCCAACCCCCCCGGGGGAAGTCCGCCCCCCCCCAAAAACCTCCCCCCTTCCCCCCCCTTTTTACCCCCCCCCCTTCCTTCCCCGTTTTTGCCCCAAGTCATTCTCGATCCTTCTCCAAAACCAAACCCCTAAACCCCTCCCCCTCAAAAATTTTTTAGTAACTCCACACCTTCTCCTTTTTTACTTTCCCAATTTTCTGCATAATTTTACCCACAATTGCCTTAGACAGGCATCTCCACCCCCCACCTCCTCCTGCGCACATTTGCAACCCATGTTTCCACCCTATAAGGTGTTGGCCCTATCTTTGTACTTTCCCCTTTTTCCCCATGGATCTTTTTTGTCTCCCAAACCTAAAGCACCACCCCTTTTTTTCCTTCATCAATTTTGGGTTCCCATCCTTTAAAAACCCCATCCTGAAATCCCCCCAAATATCTGAAAAAATTTACTTCTTCCATAATCCCTCTCTCCCCTTTTTTTTTTTTTTCCCCATTTTTTTTTTAACTTTCTACCTTTACACACCTCCCAAACTCGTCCACTAACCTTTGCAACTTTTCTTTAAATCCCATGCAAAATATCATCAGCAAAAAGTAATGTTCACTCCCATTTTGCATTTAATTCTCCATAATTTAATCCCACCCTCTCCCCAACACCCTAGCTTTACTTCTTTACAACCCCATCTATAAATATGTTAAACAACCATGGTGACTTACACAACCCTGTCTAAGACCTATTTTACCAGGAAGTAATCTCCTCTCTCCTACACACCTAACCTGGGCCTCACTATCCTCTTAAAACTCTTTACAGCCTTCAGTAACTTACTACCTATTCCATACACTTGCAACATTTGCCACATTGCTCCCTATCCACTCTATCATATGCCTTTTCTAAATCCATAAATGCAATAAAACTTCTCTACCTTTATCTAAATACTGTTCACATATATGCTTCACTGTAAACACTTGATCTAAAATCCCCTACCCACTCTAAAAACCTCCTTGCTCATCTGCAATCTACTCTCTGTCTTACCTCTAATTCTTTCAATAATAACCTGCCATACACTTTACCTGGTATACTCAGTAAACTTGTTCCCCTATAATTTTACACTCTCTTTTACCCCCTTCCTTTATATAAGGAACTATACATGCTCCTGCCAACCCCTGGGTACTTTTCCCTCTTTCATACATTTATTAAACAAGATACAACCATCCAGCGCTATATCCCTGCTTTTAACATTTCTGTCAGATTCGTCAATTCCAGCTGCTTTACCCCTTTCATTCTACGTAATGCCTCCGACCTCCCCCACACTCATCCTGCTCTTCTTCACTCCTAAACGATGTTGTACCTCCCGGGCCAGTACATGAAATTATCGCCTCCTCTTTTCATCGACTTTTAAAAAGGGGTTCCTCAAAATATTCTGCCATCTCCAATACTCAGCTCCCCATCTACTAACTCCCCTACTCTGTTTAACTGACAAATCCATTCGTTCCTAGGCTTTCTTACCTTGTTTATCTCACTCCAAAATTTTTCTTGTTTTCAGCAAAATTTCTTGACAGATCCCCTCCCATTCTTTCATTGGCTCTTCTTTTGCACCCCTCACCACTCTCTTCACCTTTCTTTTACTCTCCATATACTCTGCTCTTCTACTAACACTTCTGTTTTGTAAAACCTCTCATAAGCTACCTTTTTCTCTTTTATCACACCCTTTGCTTCTTCATTCCACCACTCCTCCTCTTTCCTCCTGCACCCACCCTCCTATAACCACAAACTTCTGCCCCATTCTAATGCTGCATTTTTAAAACTATCCCAACTCTCTTCGCCACTACTCCTACTTGCACTAGCCCCTTTCTGCCAATAGTTGCTTATATCTCACCTACTTCCTCCTCCCCTAGTTTATACACTTTTACCTCTCTCTTACTTGCTGTTGCCATTTTCCTTTTGTCCCATCTACCTTTTACTCTAACTGTAGCTACAACCAAATAATGATCTGATATATCCGTTGCCCCTCTATAAACATGTACATCCTGAAACCTGCTCATCAACCCTTATCCTGCAATACATAATCCAACAAACTACTTTCCTTACGTGCTATATCATACCTTGTATATTTATTTATCCTCTTTTTTATAAAATATGTATTTATTACCAAACCTCTTTCTACACATAGCTCAAATGTGGCCCATTTACATTTACCTACCCCAAATTTACCTACTACTCCATCCACAACATTTTTTCCACTTTGCATTAAGATCCCCAACCACAATTACTCTCACTTGGTTCAAAACTCCCACACACTCCTCAACATTTCCCAAATCTCTCTCTCTCTTCTACTTCTCTCTTCTCCAGGTATAAACACTTACTATAACCACTTTTCACATCCCACCTTTATTTTACTCCACATAATCCTTGAATTTATACATTTATATTCCCTCTTTACCTGCCATAACTGATTATTCAACATTATTGCCACTCCTTCTTTAGGGTCTAATCTATTTGAAACCCTGATCTAATCCATTTATTTCTCCCCACTGAAACTCTCTGCCCCCCTTCAGCTTTGTCTCACTTAAAGCCAGGACATCCAGCTTCTTTTCATTCATAACATCTACAATCATCTCTTTCTTATCATTCGCACAACATCCACGCATTCAAACATCCCACTTTGACGATTTTCTTCTTCTTCTTTTAGTAAGCTATACAGGAAAAGGGTTACTATTACCATTGTTCCCGGCATTTTAGTTGACTTTATATATATATATATATATATATATATATATATATATATATATTATATATATATATATATATATATATATATATATATATATATTCCATTTCGAGCTGCAGTTTCATTTACGAAACAAGAGAAACGAGATTATAAATATATTACAGTTTTCATGGAGATTTAGAGATTCACTTTAACACTCATCCATACCTAAACCTTCACTCATCCATACACAACAATACCTAAACACTTCACTCAGCCATACACAACAATACCTAAACACTTCACTCAGACCATACACAACAATGCCCTAAACACTTCACTCCAGCCATACACAACAATGACCTAAACACTTCACTCATCCATACACAACAATACCTAAACACTTCACTCACCATACACAACAATACCTAAACACTTCACTCAGCCATACACAACAATACCTAAACACTTCATCACCATACACAACAATACCTAAACACTTCACTCAGCCATACACAACAATACCTAAACACTTCACTCAGCATACACAACAATACCTAAACACTTCACTCAGCCATACACACAATGCCTAAACACTTCATCAGCCATACACAACAATACCTAAACACTTACTCAGCCATACACAACAATACCTAAACACTTCACTCAGCCATACACAAAATACCTAAACATTACCTCAGCCATACACAACAATACCTAAACACTTCACTCAGCCATACACATAATACGTATACAGACACTCAGCCATACACAACAATACCTAAACACTTCACTCAGACCATACACAATAATACGTATACATGACACTCATCCATACACGCAATCCTAAACATTCACTAAGCCATACACAGCAATACCTAAACACTTCACTCAACCATACACAATAATACGTATACATGACACTCATCCATACCGCAATACCTAAACACTTCACTAAGCCATACACAATAATACGTATACATGACACTCATCCATACACAATAACATGTAAACGTGACACTCATACCAATACGTAAACATTATACTCATTCATACTTAATAACATGTACACATGGCATTCATCAACACACAACATGTACACATGACACTCATACACAATAACACGTAAGCATTACATTCATTCATATTATGTCTTATATATTCTGAATATATAATTTGAACCACCATGTGGACGTGTACGGATATGTCTATGAGAATGTGTTGACATGTGTGTGTACATGAGTAATCATGGCATGGGGGTTGAAGTGAGGTGTGTGTGCGTATGTATGTGAGACTATACAAGTTAGAGTGAAAGGAGAGAATTGTATATATTGTTGCTTGAATGTGTGCGTATTTGTAATACATTGGACTGTGTGTTTTTTATGCATGCAAGTGTATGTATAATGGTGTTTGCGTAAGGTGCGTGTGTTGAAACGTATAAATGTATGTGAAAATACTTATATATGTTTATGTTTGTGCGCTTGTTAGCTTTTGAGTGTCAAATACAAAAGACGAATAAATAAATAAAAATAAAAACAGTGTAATATTTAATACAGTTTTGATGGAGGTGAACACATTCATCAACACTTGGACATTCATATTCATAAAATAAAATGCTCACAAATACTTTCAAACTGCTATATATATATAAAGTAAAAAAAACTTGAATTGAGTATACATTCATAATGTAATATAAAAGGAGTTTTAATTTTTTAATTAATTAGCCTCTCCTGGGTGGGTGAGGTGTGTGGCAGCTTGGTCTCGTCTAGCTGGTGTACGGTCGTGGCTGTCTTGGTGGGTGTAATTACTGGACGCAGTTTTCTGTGTGTCACCTCCAGTAATTCCACCCACCTGGACAGTCTCTACCGTAGACCAGCTAGACAAGACCAAGTTTCCACCCAGCAAGGTCACTGGGGGTGGCAACCGCTGACTCTGGGGAAGTGTGGAAGGGAGTCCACCTGAGGTGACACAAGTGGACTCCTGGAGACACTGATCCGGGGAAGGCACCGCTGACCTTAGGTAAGTGGAGAAAGGGAGACATCCGGGAGCGAACGGATGGATTCCTGGATACATGAACCTGGGGAAGGCAAGAATACCAGCAGTTGAGGCTGACCTTGGGAAAGTGGGGAAGGGAAGACATCTGGCGGTAGACGGATGGATTCTTGAATACATGAACCTGGGCAAGGCAAGAATACAGGTTGGTGAGGCTGACCTTGGGGAAGTGAGGAAGGGAAAACATCCGGAGGCGGACGGATGGATTCCTGGATACATGAACCTGGGGAAGGCTGAGGCTGAGGCAGAGATGAGAAGCGAGGCTGACCTTAGGGAAGTGAGAAAGGGGAGACATCCGGGGACCCACGGATGGATTCCTGGACACATGGACCTGGGGAAGGCGAGGGAGGGGTGGACCTTAAAGACGAACCACTGGCCTCCACGTGGCAAGGTCTGGTAACTCAGAGATAACTCTGAGGCTGACAGTGGTCGCAAATAATAATTTTATTATTATTATTATAATTATTATAATAATTTTATGATTATTATTATACTAATTTTATGATTATTATTATTATAATAATTTTATGATTATTATTATTATAATAATTTTATTATTACTAATATTGTTACTATTATTACTAATATTATTATTATTATTATTACTAATATTATAATATATTGCCTCGGTGGTGGTATTTCCACTTCAGCCTACCTGATGGACAGGTGGTGACGGTGGACTGGTGGTGATGGTGATGGACGGTGAGAGTGATGTACTGGTGGTGAGAGTGATGGACTGGTGGTGAGAGTGATGGACTGGTGGTGAGAGTGATGGACTGTTAGTGAGAGTGATAGACTGGTGGCGAGAATGATGAACTGGTGGTGAGTGTGACGGATTGATGGTATGTTGTGAGGGTGATGGATCGGTGGTGATGGTGATAGCCTTGTGGTGAGGGTGATGGATCGGTGGTGATGGTGATAGCCTTGTGGTGAGGGTGATGGATCGGTGGTGTGGGTGATGGACTGGTGGAAAAGGTGATGAACTGGTGGTGAGAGTGATGGACTGCTGGTGAGGGTGATGGTCTGGTGGTGAAGATGATGGATTGCTGGTGGTGTTATTCCCACTCCAGCCTCCCTCACAGTAGCCATGGTGTTGTTATTCCCACTCCATCCTCCCTGACAGTATGACTACTGTCACGGTGGTGTTATTCCCACTCCATCCTCCCTGACAGTATGACTACTGTCACGGTGGTGTTATTCCCACTCCATCCTCCCTGACAGTATGACTACTGTCACGGTGGTGTTATTCCCACTTCAGCCTCGATGCCAGTATGTACATGAATGGTATACAATACCGACGTGTCGCCATCCAGTGGCTTTATCACTTTATCAAGAACATAACTGGAAGACAGTTGAACTATATACAAAAGATTCTCCACTACGACTAACCCATTCCTCTGGTATGACCTATTTCCACTGGGGAATCCCGCCTACCAGTGACAATGCCCTCGTTTGGTACCCATCCCTTTCCACCTGACGCCAGTATATAAGGACCAGCATTCTTGCCTATGCTCCAGTTTGTATTGACGAAGCCACCTCACTGATGGAGTCACGGTGGTGTTATTCCCACTCCAGCCTCACTGATGGAGTCACGGTGGTGTTATTCCCACTCCAGCCTCACTGATGGAGTCACGGTGGTGTTATTCACACTTCAGCCTCACTGATGGAGTCACGGTCGTGTTATTCCCACTCCAGCCTCACTGATGGAGTCACGGTGGTGTTATTCGCACTCCAGCCTCACTGATGGAGTCACGGTGGTGTTATTCGCACTCCAGCCTCACTGATGGAGTCACGGTGGTGTTATTCCCACTCCAGCCTCACTGATGGAGTCACGGTGGTGTTATTCGCACTCCAGCCTCACTGATGGAGTCACGGTGGTGTTATTCGCACTCCAGCCTCACTGATGGAGTCACGGTGGTGTTATTCCCACTCCAGCCTCACTGATGGAGTCACGGTGGTGTTATTCGCACTCCAGCCTCACTGATGGAGTCACGGTGGTGTTATTCCCACTCCAGCCTCACTGATGGAGTCACAGTGGTGTTATTCACACTCCAGCCTCACTGATGGAGTCACGGTGGTGTTATTCGCACTCCAGCCTCACTGATGGAGTCACAGTGGTGTTATTCCCACTCCAGCCTCTTTATATACTTCAGTCGCTGCGCGATCCCAGAAAAGTATCCCCTACCTTACTGTTCTTCTGTGTTACTGTAATGTTCTTCTGTGTTACTGTACTGTTCTTCTGTGTTACTGTACTGTTCTTCTGTGTTACTGTACTGTTCTTCTGTGTTACTGTACTGTTCTTCTGTGTTACTGTACTGTTCTTCTGTGTTACTGTACTGTTCTTCTGTGTTACTGACTGTTCTTCTGTGTTACTGTACTGTTCTTCTGTGTTACTGTACTGTTCTTCTGTGTTACTGTACTGTTCTTCTGTGTTACTGTACTGTTCTTCTGTGTTACTGTATTGTTCTTCTGTGTTACTGTACTGTTCTTCTGTGTTACTGTACTGTTCTTCTGTGTTACTGTACTGTTCTTCTGTGTTACTGTACTGTTCTTCTGTGTTACTGTACTGTTCTTCTGTGTTACTGTTACTGTTCTTCTGTGTTACTGTACTGTTCTTCTGTGTTACTGTACTGTTCTTCTGTGTTACTGTACTGTTCTTCTGTGTTACTGTACTGTTCTTCTGTGTTACTGTACTGTTCTTCTGTGTTACTGTCTGTTCTTCTGTGTTACTGTACTGTTCTTCTGTGTTACTGTACTGTTCTTCTGTGTTACTGTACTGTTCTTCTGTGTTACTGTACTGTTCTTCTGTGTTACTGTACTGTTCTTCTGTGTTACTGTACTGTTCTTCTGTGTTACTGTACTGTTCTTCTGTGTTACTGTACTGTTCTTCTGTGTTACTGTACTATTCTTCTGTGTTACTGTACTGTTCTTCTGTGTTACTGTACTGTTCTTCTGTGTTACTGTACTATTCTTCTGTGTTACTGTACTGTTCTTCTGTGTTACTGTATTGTTCTTCTGTGTTACTGTACTGGTCTCGTGTGTTTCTGTACTGTACCGGTTTTCTGTGTAATTGTACTGTAGTCTTCTGTGTTACTGTACTGTAGTCTTCTGTGTTATTGTACTGTTCTTCTGTGTTACTGTACTGTAGTCTTCTGTGTTATTGTACTGTTCTTCTGTGTTACTGTACTGTACTCTTCTGTGTTATTGTACTGTACTGGTCTTGTGTGTTATTGTACTGGACTGGACTTGTGTGTTATTGTACTGTACTGGTCTTCTGTGTTATTGTACTGTACTGGTCTTGTGTGTTATTGTATTGTACTAGTCTTATGTGTTATTGTACTTTACTGGTCTTCTGTGTTATTGTACTTTACTTGTTTAGTGTGTTATTGTACTGTACTGGTATTCTGTGTTATTGTACTGTACTGGTCTTCTATGTTATTGTACTGTACTGGTCTTCTGTGTTATTGTACTGTACTGGTCTTGTGTGTTATTGTACTGTACTGGTCTTGTGTGTATTGTACTGTACTGGTCTTCTGTGTTATTGTACTGTACTGGTCTTGTGTGTTATTGTACTGTACTGATCTTGTGTGTTATTGTACTGTACTGGTCTTGTGTGTTATTGTACTGTACTGGTCTTGTGTGTTATTGTACTGTACTGGTTTGTGTGTTATTGTACTGTACTGGTCTTGTGTGTTATTGTACTGTACTGGTCTTGTGTGTTATTGTACTGTACTGGTCTTGTGTGTTATTGTACTGTACTGGTCTTGTGTGTTATTGTATTGTACTGGTCTTGTGTGTTATTGTACTGTACTGGTCTTATATGGTGCAGCGTTGTGATTTTGATTTACTTGTCTCATATTTTACTGTTATTCTGTGTTGTTGAATTGTTTTATGTTATGTATATGTTTTATGTGTTATGCTGTTTTTATTTTAATTGACTGCCTTATGTGTTACTATAATGTTTTATGTGTCACTATTCTGTGTTATCTCTCACTTTACCGTTTCATATGTCACTACTGTTTTATGTGTACTAACCTATTTGTACTCACGTATTTGTGGTTGCAGGTGTCGAGTCATAGCTCCTAGACCCGCCTCTTCACTGATTGCTACTAGGTCCTCTCTCTCCCTGCTCCATGAGCTTTATCAAACCTCGTCTTAAAACTATGTATGGTTCCTGCCTCCACTACGTCACTTTCTAGGCTATTCCACTTCCTGACAACTCTATGACTGAAGAAATACTTCCTAACATCCCTTTGACTCATAGGAGTCTTCAACTTCCAATTGTGACCCCTTGTTTCTCTGTCCCCTCTCTGGAACATCCTGTCTCTGTCCACTTTATCTGTTCCTCGCAGTATTTTATATGTCGTTATCATGTCTCCCCTAACCCTCCTATCCTCTAGTGTCGTCAGGCCGATTTCCCTTAACCTTTCTGGGACTAGTCTTGTTGCAAACCTTTGCACTTTCTCTAATTTCTTGACGTGCTTGACCAGGTGTGGGTTCCAAACTGGTGCTGCATACTCCAGTATGAGCCTGACGTATATGGTGTACAGAGTCTTGAGCGATTCCTTAGTGAGGTATTGGAACGCTATTCTTAGGTTTGCCAGCCGCCCGTATGCTGCAGCAGTTATCTGATTGATGTGTGCCTCAGGAGATGTGCTCGGTATTATACTCACCCCAAGATATTGTTCCTTGAGTGAGGTTTGCAGTCTTTGGCCACCTAGACTATACTCTGTCTGCGGTCTTCTTTGCCCTTCCCCGACTTCTGAGTCTATCCATTCCGTTATATCATTCACATATACCAAAAACAGAACAGGTCCTAAGACTGGCCCCTGTGGAACCCCACTCGTCACAGGTGCCCACTCTGACACCTCGTCACGTACCATGACTCGTTGTTGCCTCCATGTCAGATATTCTCTGATCCATTGCAGTGCCTTTCCTGTTACGTGTGCCTGATCCTCTAGCTTTTGCATTAACCTCTTGTGAGGAACTGTGTCGAACGCCTTCTTGCAGTCCAAGAAAATGCAGTCTATCCACCCCTCTCTCTCGTGTCTTACTTCTGTTACTTTGTCATTAAACTCCAGTAGGTTTGTGTCACAGGATTTTCCTTCCCTGAAACCGTGCTGATTGTCGTTTATAAGCTTGTGTCTTTCTAGGACCTCCACCACTCTCCTCCTGATGATCTTCTCCATGACTTTGCATACTATACACGTCAGTGACACAGGTCTGTCGTGTCTGTCTCCTTTCTTAAAAATTGGGACTACATTTGCCATCTTCCACACCTGAGGTAGGTGCCCAGTTTCAATGGTTGTGTTGAAGATTTTTGTTAGTGGCACACAACATCTCTGCTCCCTCTCTAAGGACCCACGGAGAAATGTTGTCAGGTCCCACCGCTTTTGAGGTATCGAGTTCACATAGCAGCTTCTTCACCTCCTCCTCGGTTGTGTGTATTTCATCCAGCACTTGTTGGTGTACCTCCCTATTCTGAATTCCTGGAGTCCTTCCTGTCTCATCTGTAAATACTTCTTTAAATCTCATGTTGAGCTCCTCACATACCTCTTGGTCGTTTCTTGTGAACTCCCCACCTTCCTTCCTCAGCCTGATTACCTGGTCCTTGACTGTTGTTTTCCTCCTGATGTGGCTGTACAACAGCTTTGGGTCAGACTTGACTTTTGATGCTATGCCATTTTCGTATTGTCGCTGAGCCTCCCTTCTTACCTAATCTCTTTATTTTCCTGGGTCCTTTGTCTTCTGTACTTTTCCATTTTCTAGTGCACTTAGTTTTTGCCTCCCTACACCTTTGGGTGAACCAAGGACTCGTTTTGGTCTTCCCATTACTTCTGTTTCCCTTTGGGACAAACCTCTCCTCTGCCTCTTTGCATTTGGTTGTCACATAGTCCATTATTTCTTTTACTGGTTTTCCTGCCAATTCTCTCTCCCACTGAACGTCTTGTAGGAAGTTCCTCATGCCTGTGTAGTCCCCCTTTTGTAGTTTCGTTTTTCCCTTCTTATTCCTGTTCCCCTCTCCACTTGTTGTTATACTGTTTTATGTGTCTCTATACTGTTTAATGTGTTACTGTACTGTTTTATGTTACTGTGTTGTTCTTACATGTTACTGTACTTGTCTTTCATGTTAGTGTAGTGTTCTTGGTTGTAATGGTCTGGTGATGCTGACACACTGAGGTAAAGGTCACTTTTATCCTGAACTGTACTTAAGTGTTCTTTTCCACTGTACTGTTATTGCATTTTGCTGTACCGATTTTGTGTATATCTTTACCGTTCTTGTTTGTTGGTATGTTGGTTGTATCCTTGAGGTAAACTAAATACACCAAACATTTCAAAGTTTTCCACTGCGCCTTACTCAACAGTCTCTCCCACACTGACATTCATGTCTCTTGCATCACTCAACATTCCCAACAAAGTCACTTAACATCTGTACTTTTCTCAAATTTAAAATATTTATCCAATTAAACCTATCCACAATACACACCAAAAATCAGTAACTCTCAGGTAATGAAGTCGACCATCATGATAGTCTCGGTCTGCCCACCAAAAAGATTTCGACAACCCTTCCTACAACCTGGCTATTTCCTCTCAGTGTTACTGTCTCCAGTACTAATGTTTTTTGCAATGATTTCTTGCTCTAATATACGTTTGAAACCCAAGTACCATAAGTCTTGTTCTGTGCATAAAGTATTTCTTTTGCTTTTTAACTATTGTTAAATAATGTTTTTCATAAATATATTTTACAATTTTAACACTGTGTACGACTTTGATCTGTTTCACAAGCACTTTCACAGCCCATACTGGAGTATGCAGCACCAGTATGGTACCCACACCTGGTTGAGCACGTCAAAAAACTAGAAAAAGTGCAAAGTTTTACAACAAGACTAGTCCCAGAGCTAAGGATTATGTCTGGGGAGACATGAGTGCAAGTGTGGGAAACACAAGTTACCTGCCTGGGGAGACATGAGTGCCAGTGTGGGAGACACAAGTTACCTGCCTGGGAGACATGAGTGTCATTGAGGGAGACACAAGACACCACCTGCCTGGGAAGGCATGAGTGCCAGTGTGGGAGACACAAGATACCTGCCTGGGAGGAATGAGTGACAGTGTTGGAGACAAGTTACCAGCCTGGGAGACATGAGTGCCAGTATGGGAGACAGAAGATACCTGCCGGGGAAGACATGAGTGCCAGTGTGGGAGACACAAGATACCAGCCTGTTAGACATGAGTGCCAGTTTTGGAGACGCAAGATACCATCCTGGGCAGACATGAGTGCCAGTGTGGGAGACACAAGATACCTGCCAGGGAAGACATGAGCACCACTGTGGGAGACACAAGACACCTGCCTGGGAGACATGAGTGCCAATTTTGGAGACACAAGATACCATCCTAGGGAGACATGAGTGTCAGTGTGGGAGACACAAGATACCTGTATGGGGAGACATGAGTGAGAGTGCTGGAGACAAAAGATACCTGCCTGGGCAGACATGAGTGCCAGTGTAGGAGACACAAGATACCTGCCTGGGGAGACATGAGTGAGAGTGTTGGAGACAAAAGATACCTGCCTGAGAAGACATGAGTGCCAGTGTTGGAGACGAAAGATACCTGCCTGGGAAGACATGAGTGCCAGAGTGGGAGACACAAGATACCTGCATGGGGAGACATGAGTGCCAGTGTTGGAGACGAAAGATACCTGCCTGGGAAGACATGAGTGCCAGTGTGGGAGACACAAGATACCTGCATGGGGAGACATGAGTGCCAGTGTTGGAGACGAAAGATACCTGCCTGGGAAGACATGAGTGCCAGTATTGGAGACACAAGATACCTGCATAGGGAGACATAAGTGCCAGTGTTGGAGACGAAAGATACCTGCCTGTGAATACATGAGTACCAGTGTGGGAGACACAAGATACCTGAATAAGAAGACATGAGTGCCAGTGTTGGAGACACAAGATTCCTGCCTGTGAAACATAAGTGCCAGTGTGGGAGACACAAGATACCTGCCTGGGAGACATGAGTGCCAGTGTGGGATGTTAAGTCTATCTTCTTGGCTGCTTACTTTGGGCAGTAGAATGGTAGCGTAGGTGCAGAGATACGGCCGATGACTAGACTCAGTTTATTAATGGCAAGGTGTAGGTGTACACGGGGACAGAGCGTGAGGGGACCGGGAGCCAGCAAGAGGGGGAGATGCTGCTTCAGTGAGGTAGGCCGTGTAAGTGAGAGAGAAGCATGGCTGACCAGCCCGACCTTGATAGGCCTATAGAGGGCAGCACCATAGTGCCGCGCAGTTTGAAACAGCCTCTGGATAGGCTGTTTACATCCGCTCGGCCACCTACCGCGTGTCGTCTCGACACGACAATACTGGAGGGCACAAAGGTGTAAACAAGCAAGCAAGGTTACCCAGGGGAAACTGGCTTCCGGTCACCTGACATTTACAACAGGAAATTGCCGGTGCAGGCCGAAAAAAAACTCTCCCCCTACGTGAGTCTGGGAAGAGAAAATCGGCCTGCCCGTACAGCTGGACAGAGGACAGAACAAGCCAATGCTGACACAGGAACTAGAGTCTTCTATATACAGGTTGTCCACAGGGCCAGACGTCAACTTGACTGCACATCCATGAGCACTGTAGCATCCTCACATCTGCAAACAATGACTGACAGTAGCATTTCCTAAGGTGTGACATTTAACTCAAAAGGGCGATATTGCCCTTGCCTTTATACAGGCTTTACAAGACACACTGGGTGCACATACTCACAATAACATTATTTCCATGGAATTCATTATACTACGGGTACCCTCTAAGAATAAATTTTACGTATTTACATGGTGTTGTCCACCCTGACTCCATTATTTACTAACTATACAATGTGTGCGCATTAATCCCCATTTCTGCAAGCAAACAATTAGCGTAGCTAGCGTAGGAGTCGGACAAGTCAGTAGGTATGTCAATGTCACAGAAATGTACTGCTGTCCGGGGTCTCAGGCCATAAGTATGGAGCCTTACAGGACTGTCATCTGTCGTAGGGATAGCGGGTGAAGAACTAGACGGGTTGTCACTAGTTTGAGTCTGATTGTGGCTTTGCAATGCCCGCGATTCCAGCTCTGCTTCAGCTTGCACATGATCAATATACTTCATGTGGTCAAGGTGAGCTTCTCTGATAGTTCCGGTAGCTATCTCCCTCACCTCGAACTTATTGCCGCGGAGCTGTCGTAGGACACGGTAGGGTCCGACAAACTTGGGGACAAGTTTATGCATACCAGGGGTCTGCGTTGGGTTGAGCAACATAACTTTGCAACCTGGTTCCACCTTACTTTCCTTAGCGTGGGCGTTGCGATCAGACGTGAACCTATCCGTGGCTTTTATTAGGTTCTCACGTACTCGCTGGAAAACAAGCTGTGTGGTCCGCATCTTAACTATACCGGTGTTATCGGCGTCATAGATTGGGCTAGGCGGAGCAAACAGGATTTCGTACGGTAAACGCTTATCATAGCCGTACAAGGCAAAATGGGGTGTCTCGCCAATCGAGCTGTTGAGGAAAAAGTTCAATGTACACTGAACATCTGGAATAGCGTCATCCCATGTAGTACAACTCGGATTAACGGTTACTCTGAGCACCTCCAGAACTTTGCGGTTTGTACGTTCAGCAAGACCATTACTCGCCGGGTGACGTGGAGCTACTGGTGCTTGGTGAATGTCAAACCTGGAACAAAGGTCCTTCATTGTGGCATTTATGAACTCCGATCCATTGTCTGACAGGAGAACACGTGGGCAGGTATGACGGAGAACGATACGCTCACGGAAAGCATTCGCGACTGTCTCGGCCGTTTTGTCAGGGATGGGTACTAACTCCCAGTACCGCGTCAAGTTATCTACCATTACAAGCAGGTGTTTATTACCCTTCTCCGAGGTCGAGAAATTCGTCAAGAGGTCGACAGAAGTTCTCTCCCAGGGCTCCTTTGTAATGGGATACTTCAGAATGGGATTGGGACCCGTGACAGTACCCTTGTGTTGTAAGCAAACGACACACTGGTGTACATACTTGGCAATTTCCGCTGCCATCTTAGGCCAGAAATATTTCATTCTAGCCTGTTTGATGCTGCGGTCCTTCCCGGGGTAGAGGCTGTTTCAAACTGCGCGGCACTATGGTGCTGCCCTCTATAGGCCTATCAAGGTCGGGCTGGTCAGCCATGCTTCTCTCTCACTTACACGGCCTACCTCACTGAAGCAGCATCTCTACCCTTGCTGGCTCCCGGTCCCCTCACGCTCTGTCCCCGTGTATTCCTACACCTTGCCATTAATAAACTGAGTCTAGTCATCGGCCGTATCTCTGCACCTACGCTACCATTCTACTGCCCAAATTAAGCAGCCA
>WNWK01042021.1:0-16171 GCA_009830355.1 Cherax destructor | reverse complement strand
TGTACGTTAGGCCTATATTGGAGTATGCAGCACCAGTGAAAAGGTTTGCAACAAGACTAGTCCCGAGCTAAGGGACATGTCCTACGAGGAGACGTTTAGGGAAATCAACCTGACAACGCTGGAGGACACAAGAGATAGGGGGGATATGATAACGACATATAAAATACTGAGAGGAATTGACATGATGGACAGAGACAGAATGTTCCAGAGATAGGACACAACAACAAGGGGACACAGTTGGAAGTTGAAGACTCAGATAAATCACAAGGATGTTAGGAAGTATTTCTTCAGTCACAGAATTATCAGGAAGTGGAATAGTCTGGGAAGCTATGTAGTGGAGGCAGGATCCATACATAGCTTTAAGAAGAGGTATGATAAAGCTCATGGCGCAAGAAGAGTGACCCAGTAGAGACCAGTGAAGAGGCGGGGCCAGGAGTTATGACTCGACCCCTACAACCGCAACTAGGTGAGAACACACACACACACACACACACACACACACACACCTCGTCATTACACAATGTGACTATTCAACAGAGGTCATACTGCCTGACGTCATAATGGGAAACTGACTCTTATTGCATGAGTCATATCCTTAATGCTCTTCTTCTTCAGTACTACTAATAATTAGTATTAATATTAATATCTGTATATAATATATATATATATATATATATATATATATATATATATATATATATATATATATATATATATATATATATATATATGTCAGAGTATATACACTAAGATGTATATATCTCAGTGTATTTACACTGAGAGGTATATGTATTCATTTCGGGTAGTATACCTGGAGTATACCTGGAGTGTACCTGGAGTGTACCTGGAGAGGGTTTCGGAGTCAACGCTCCCGCGGCCCGGTCTGTGACCAGGCCTCATGCTGCATCAGGGCCTGATCAACCAGGCTGTTACTGTTGGCTACACGTAAACCTACGTACGAACCACAGCCCAGCTAATCAGGTACTGACTTTAGGTGCCTGTCCAGTGCCTGCTTGAAGACAGCCAGGGGTCTATTGGTAATCCCCCTTATGTATGCTTGGAGGCAGTTGAATAGTCTTGGGCCCCTGACACTTATTGTGCTGTCTCTTATCGTGTTAGTGGCGCCCCTGCTTTTCATTGGGGGAAGTTACATCACCTGACGTATCTTTTGGTTTCATAGGGAGTGATTTTCGTGTGCAAATTTGGTACTAATTCCTCTAGGATTCTCCAAGTGTATATAATCATGTATCTCTCCCTCCTACGTTCCAGGGAGTACAGGTTGAGAAACTTCAAGCATTCCCAGTAATTGAGGTGTTTAATTGTACTTATGTGTGCCGTGAAGGTTCTCTGTAGTAGATAGACTTGTTACCTATTAGACAGGTTTTTAAAAGCCTCGATCCTATACCAGGTATCTGTTGAAAGTCTGACCACTCTGCTGTTAGTGCCAGCATCACGCACTCCAGCGTAGGAAGGGCCAGGAGCTAAGTTTCGACCCTTTGCAACCACATACAGGTGAACACTGGCATTAGTGCCATAAGTACACATATCACATTCATGTACAACATTGAACGTGGTGTTGTACATGGTGTTGTACATTGTGTTGTACTTGGTGTTGTACGTGGTGTTGTACGTGGTGTTGTACGTGGTGTTGTACGTGGTGTTGTACATGGTAGGATGCCTTGTAAGTGGTCCAGAGGGAGCCACCGAGGTTCAGTGGACCAGTGCCAAGGGAGAAGTAATCTACAGGGCCATCTGATGAGTTCCCAGGTCCTCACACGCAGGGCCACATCTGAAAGAGGGCCAGTATAAGGCCACATACAGTGCCACCTCCACAACAGAGTAGAATAGGGCCACATTCAGTGCCACCTTTACAACAGGGCCACATACAGTGCCACCTCTGCAGCAGGGTCAGGATAAGGCCACTCACAGGGCCAGCATAGGGCCACACACAGCGCCACCTCTACAGCAGGCCAGGATAGGGCATACACACAGCGCCACCTCTACAGCAGGCCAGGATAGGGCCATATACACAGCGCTGAGTCTCGACCCCTGCAACCACAATTAGGTGAGTACAATTAGGTGAGTACAGCAGGCCAGGATAGTGCCATACATACAGTACCACATCTCAAACAGGGCCAGGATAGGGCCACACACAGTGCCACTTGTTCAATAGGTCCAGGATAGGGCCACATACAATGCCGCCTCTACAATAGGGCTAGGATAGGGTCACATATACTATCACCTTTACAACAGGGCCAGAACAGCGCCACATACAGTGCTACCTCTACAACAGGCAGGAGAGGGCCACACACACAGTGCCACCTCTACAGTAGGGCCAGGATAGGGCCTATGTATCACACTGTGGTCACACTGCTGTTCATACATGTGGATCACACTGTCTGTTCAAAACATGGGGTCACACGTTGGTTCACACACATGTGGGTCCACTGTCTGGTTCACACAGTGTGGGTCACACTGTCTGGTTCACACACTGTGTGGGTCACACTGTCTGGTTCACACTGTATGGGTCACACTGGTTCACACACTGTGTTGGACACACTGTGTGGGTCACACTGGTTCACACACTGTGTTGGACACACTGTGTGGGTCACCCTGTGGTTCACACACTGTGTGGGTCACACTGTGTGGGTCACACTGTGGTTCACACACTGTGTGGGTCACACTGTGTGGGTCACACTGTGGTTCACACACTGTGTGGGTCACACTGTGTGTTCACACTGTGTGGGTCACGCTGTCTGGTTCATACACTGTGTGGATCACACTGTCTGGTTCACACACTGTGTGGGTCACACTGTCTGGTTCACACACTGTGTGGGTCACACTGTCTGGTTCACACACTGTGTGGGTCACACTGTCTGGTTCACACTGTGTGGGTCACACTGGTTCACACACTGTGTTGGACACACTGTGTGGGTCACACTGGTTCACACACTGTGTGGGTCACACTGTGGTTCACACACTGTGTGGGTCACACTGTGTGGGTCACACTGTGGTTCACACACTGTGTGGGTCACACTGTGTGGGTCACACTGTGTGGGTCACACACTAGGTTCAGAGTGTGGGAAGAGAGGGATCCATTGTTTACATTGGGAAGGCAAGGGGGTACAAAGTGAGTGTTACGTGAAGGTGAGTTCATGGTGGTGAAGTGAGTGTTACATGTGTGGGCATGTGTGGTGGGTTTACAGTGTGTGGTGAAGGTGAGTGTTACAGTGTGTGGTGAAGGTGAGTGTACAGTGTGGTGAAGGTAGTGTACGTGGGAGGTGATGTAAGTAAAGGGTGAGTGTTACATTTTGTGATGGTGTACAGTAGGAGTGTTACGTGTGTGTGAAGGAGGTTACAGTGTGTAGGAAGTGTAGTGTGTACAGTGTGTGGTTGAAAAGGTAGAGTGTTACAGTGTGTGTGAAGGTGAGTGTTACAGTGTGTAGTGAGGGGTGAGTGTGTGACAGTGTGATGGGTGAAGGTGAGTGTTACAGTGTGTGGTGAGAGTGACAGTGTGGTGAAGGAGTGTTACAGTGTGTGAGTGAAGGTGAGTGTTACAGTGTGTAGTGAAGGTGAGTGTTACAGTGTGTGGTGAAGGTGAGTGTTACAGTGTGTGGTGAAGGGACAGTGAAGGTAGTGTTACAGTGTGTGGTGAAGGTGAGTGTTACAGTGGGGTAGGGGAAGGTTGAGTATAAGGGGTGAAGTGATTTTACAGTGTGAAGGTAGTGTTTTACAGTGTGTGAGTGAAGAGTGAGAGTGTTACAGTGTGTAGTGTAGGTGGTACAGTGTGTGAAGGGGTGAGGTTAGCAGTGTGTGGTGAAGGTGAGTGTTACAGTGTGTGGTGAAGGTGAGTGTTACAGTGTGTAGTGAAGGTGAGTGTTACAGTGTGTGTAAGTGAAGGTGAGTGTTACAGTGTGTGGTGAAGGTGAGTGTTACAGTGTGGGTGAAGGGAGTGTTACAGTGGTGGAAGGTAGTGTTACAGTGTTAGTGAAGGTGAGTAAGTTAGTAGTGTGTACTGTGAAGGTGAGTTTACAGTGTGTAGTGAAGGTGAGTGTTACTGTGTTGTGAAGTAGTGTTCAGTGTGGTGAAGGTGAGTGTTACAGTGTGTGTGAAGGTGAGGTTACAGTGTGTGGTGAAGGTGAGGTTACAGTGTGTAGTGAAGGTGGTTACAGTGTGAAGTGGTGTCAGTGTGTGAAGGTGATGTTACAGTGTGTGTAAGGTGAGTGTTACAGTGTGTGTGAAGGTGAGTGTTACAGTGTGGAAGTGAGTGTTACAGTGTGAGTGAGGTTACAGTGTGTGTGAAGGTGAGTGTTACAGTGTGTGGTGAAGGTAGTGTTACAGTGTAGTGAGTGACTGTTACAGTGTGTGGTGAAGGTGAGTGTTGCAGTGTGTGGTGAAGGTAAGTGTTACATGTGTGGTGAAGTGAGTGTTACAGTGTGTGAGGTGAGTGTTACAGTGTGTGGTGAAGGTAAGTGTTACAGTGTGTAGTGAAGGTGACTGTTACAGTGTGTGGTGAAGGTGAGTGTTGCAGTGTGTGGTGAAGGTAAGTGTTACAGTGTGTGGTGAAGGTGAGTGTTACAGTGTGTAGTGAAGGTGAGTGTTACAGTGTGTAATGAAGGTGAGTGTTACAGTGTGTGGTGAAGGTGAGTGTTACAGTGTGTGGTGAAGGTGAGTGTTACAGTGTGTGGTGAAGGTGAGTGTTACAGTGTGTTGTGAAGGTGAGTGTTACAGTGTGTGGTGAAGGTGAGTGTTACAGTGTGTAGTGAAGGTGAGTGTTACAGTGTGTGGTGAAGGTGAGTGTTACAGTGTGTGGTGAAGGTGAGTGTTACAGTGTGTGGTGAAGGTGAGTGTTACAGTGTGTGGTGAAGGTGAGTGTTACAGTGTGTGGTGAAGGTGAGTGTTACAGTGTGTAGTGAAGGTGAGTGTTAATGTGTGTAGTGAAGGTGAGTGTTACAGTGTGTGGTGAAGGTGAGTGTTACAGTGTGTGGTGAAGGTGAGTGTTACAGTGTGTGGTGAAGGTGAGTGTTACAGTGTGAAGTGAAGGTGAGTGTTACAGTGTGTTGTGAAGGTGAGTGTTACAGTGTGTAGTGAAGGTGAGTGTTACAGTGTGTAGTGAAGGTGAGTGTTACAGTGTGTTGTGAAGGTGAGTGTTACAGTGTGTGGTGAAGGTGAGTGTTACAGTGTGTGGTGAAGGTGAGTGTTACAGTGTGTAGTGAAGGTGAGTGTTACAGTGTGTTGTGAAGGTGAGTGTTACAGTGTGTTGTGAAGGTGAGTGTTACAGTGTGTGGTGAAGGTGAGTGTTACAGTGTGTGGTGAAGGGGAGTGTTACAGTGTGTGGTGAAGGTGAGTGTTACAGTGTATAGTGAAGGTGAGTGTTACAGTGTGTAGTGAAGGTGAGTGTTACAGTGTGTTGTGAAGGTGAGTCTTACAGTGTGTAGTGAAGGTGAGTGTTACAGTGTATTGTGAAGGTGAGTGTTGCAGTGTGTGGTGAAGGTGAGTGTTACAGTGTGTGGTGAAGGTGAGTGTTACAGTGTGTGGTGAAGGTGAGTGTTACAGTGTGTAGTGAAGGTGGGTGTTACAATGTGTGGTGTAGAAGGTAGGTGTTACAGTGTGTGGTGCAGAAGGTGGGTGTTACAGTGTGTGGTGTAGAAGGTGGGTGTTACAGTGTGTGATGTAGAAGGTAGGTGTTACAATGTGTAGTGTAGAAGGTGGGTGTTACAGTGTGTGGATTAGAAAGTGGGTGTTACAAAGTGTAGTGTAGAAGGTGAGTGTTACAGTGTGTGGTGTAGAAGGTGGGTGTTACAGTGTGTGGTGTAGAAGGTGGGTGTTACAGTATGTGGTGTAGAAGGTGGGTGTTACAGTGTGTGGTGTAGAAGGTTGGTTTTACAGTGTGTGGTGTAGAAGGTGGGTGTTACAGTGTGTGGTGTAGAAGGTGGGTGTTACAGTGTGTAGTGTAGAAGGTGGGTGTTACAGTGTGTGGTGTAGAAGTTAGGTGTTACAGTGTGTGGTGTAGAAGGTGGGTGTTACAGTGTGTGGTGTAGAAGGTGGGTGTTACAGTGTGTGGTGCAGAAGGTGGGTGTTACAGTGTGTGGTGTAGAAGTTAGGTGTTATAGTGTGTGGTGTAGAAGTTAGGTGTTACAGTGTGTGGTGTAGAAGGTGGGTGTTACAGTGTGTGGTGTAGAAGTTAGGTGTTACAGTGTGTGGTGTAGAAGTTAGGTGTTACAGTGTGTGGTGTAGAAGTTAGGTGTTACAGTGTGTGGTGTAAATGAATAAAGTTATGAGGTGTGTGCGTACACAAATATATATATATATATATATGTGTGTGTGTGTGTGTGTGTGTGTGTGTGTGTGTGTGTGTGTGTGTGTGTGTGTGTGTGTGTGTGTGTGTGTGTGTGTGTGTGTGTGTGTGTGTGTGTGTGTGTGTGTGTGTGTGTTAATATAAAAATTAATAATTTTGTACAAAAGAACCTTAGAAAACTTTCCTAACCTTATTATAACAAGCGCAATTTAATTTAGCCTAACCCAACTAAATATATTTTAGATAAGTTTACAAAAATTTAATAATAAACAAACACAATGAAACATATTTTTTTCGTTAGGTTCAGAATGATTTTTGCGAAATAATTGTATACAAAAATTTTCTCTTGTCTTATTCGGCAAGAAGAGCGTTGCTATTTAAACCAAAATCGCAAGTTTCACCTATTCTTCTTCTTCTTCTTTTCTTCTTCTTTCTTCTTCTTCTTCTTCTTCTTCTTCTTCTTCTTCTTCTTCTTCTTCTTCTTCTTCTTCTTCTTCTTCTTCTTCCTCTTCTTCTTCTTCTTCTTCTTCTTCTTCTTCTTCTTCTTCTTCTTCTTCTTCTTCTCCTCCTTCATCATCTGCTTCAAGACAATAACAAACAAACAATTAAGAAGGTGTTAACAAACAGGTTGCTTATGTTCCTCACAAACAAAGTCAAACAAGTGAGGTTGTTTGTGTTTATCTCCTGACACACACACAAACAACCTGCCTTCTTTACAATCTGGCTTAAGCTCTCTACTTCCAAGCCACTCTTTGATATATGCCCAGCTATATACCTTGGTTTTATATATATATATATATATATATATATATATATATATATATATATATATATATATTTTGGAGAGATATATACTTGGTTTAAATAGGGAGAGGTATATATGGGGGTACATATTGGTAGATATATACATGTGGGGTATATATGAAAACGTATATACGGGGGTATATGTGAAGAGGTGAATATCTGGAGGTATATATGTGGTATTAATGTTGTATATAGTGGAGGATATATTGTAATACTCATATGGGTCGTGGTTATGTGTGGTAGTAGGTGGAGTAGACTATCTGATGGTAGTTATATTAGTTTGGTATTAGGTAGTTGGTATGTTGGAGTGGTGTATATGTGATATGTGGTGGTAGTGTGGTAGGGTAGTGGTGGAGTTGTGGTAGTGGTGGTAGGGTAGTGTGAGGGAGTGGATAGTGGTGGTGGTAGTGGTGGTATAGGTAGTGGATAGGTAGTTGTGTAGTGGTGGTAGGTGCGTGTGTAGTGGTGGTGGTAGTGGTGGTAGTGGTAGTGGGTAGTGGGGTGGTGGTGGTATTGTGATAGTGGTGAGTTTTGGGTAGTGGTGGTAGTGGTGGTAGTGGTGGTGTGGTGGTAGTGGTGGTAGTTGTGTAGTGGTGGTGGTAGTGATGGTAGTGGTGGTAGTTGTGATAGTGGTGGTGGTAGTGGTGGTGGTAGTGGTGGTAGTTGTGGTAGTGGTGGTGGTAGTAATGGTAGTTGTGATAGTGGTGGTGGTAGTGGTGGTAGTTGTGGTAGTGGTGGTAGTGGTGGTAGTGGTGGTAGTGGTGGTAGTGGTGGTAGTGGTGGTAGTGGTGGTAGTTTGATAGTGGTGGTGGTAGTGTGATAGTGGTGGTGGTAGTGGTGGTAGTGGTGGTAGTGGTGGGTGGTGGATGGTGGAGTGGTGGTAGTTGTGATAGGTGGTGGTGGTAGTTGTGGTAGTGGTGGTAGTTGTGGTAGTGGTGGTAGTTGTGGTAGTTGTGGTAGTGGTGGTAGTGGTGGTAGTGGTGGTAGTGGTGGTAGTGGTGGTAGTGGTGGTAGTTTTGATAGTGGTGGTGGTAGTTGTGATAGTGGTGGTGGTAGTGGTGGTAGTTGTGGTAGTGGTGGTGGTGGTAGTGGTGGTAGTTGTGATATTGGTGGTGGTGGTAGTTGTGGTAGTGGTGGTAGTTGTGGTAGTGGTGGTGGTTGTGGTAGTTGTGGTAGTGTGGTAGTGGTGGTAGTGGTGGTAGTGGTGGTGTGGTGGTAGTGGTAGTGGTGGTAGTTGTGATAGTGGTGGTGGTGGTGGTAGTGGTGGTAGTTGTGGTAGTGGTGGTAGTGGTGGTGGTATTGTGGTAGTGGTGGTGGAGTGGTGGTAGGGTGGAGTGGTAGTGGTGGTGGGTAGTGTGGAGTGGTAGTGTGGTAGTGGTGGTAGTGGTGGTAGTTGTGGTAGTGGTGGTAGTGGTGGTGTGTGGTAGTGTGGTGGTAGTTGTGGTGTGTGGTAGTGGTGGTAGTGGTGGTGGTAGTTGTGGTAGTGTGGGTGGTAGTGGTGGTGGTAGGTGTGTGGTGAGTGGTGGTGAGTGGTGGTAGTGGTGGAGTGGTGGTAGTGTGGTAGTGGTAGTGTGTAGTGGTGGTGGTAGTGGTGGTAGTGGTGGTAGTGGTGGTGGTGGTGGTAGTTGTGGTAGTGGTGGTAGTGGTGGTGGTAGTTGTGGTAGTGGTGGTAGTGGTGGTGGTAGTTGTTGGTAGTGGTGGTAGTGGTGGGTAGTGGTGGTGGTAGTGTGGTGGTAGTTGTGGTAGTGTGGAGTGGTGGTAGTGGTGGTGGTAGTTGTGGTAGTTGTGGTAGTGGTGGTAGTGGTGGTGGTAGTTGTGGTAGTTGTGGTAGTGGTGGTAGTGGTGGTGGTAGTTGTGGTAGTTGGTAGTGGTGGTAGGTGGTGGTAGTGGGTGGTGTGGTAGTGGTGGTAGTTGGTGGTAGTGGTGGGTGGGAGTGGTGAGTGGTGGTGGTAGTGGTGGTAGTTGTGGTAGTGGTGGTAGTGGTGGTGGTAGTTGTGGTAGTGGTGGTAGTGGTGGTGGTAGTTGTGGTAGTGGTGGTAGTGGTGGTAGTGGTGGTGGTAGTTGTGGTAGTTGTGGTAGTGGTGGTAGTGGTGGTGGTAGTTGTTGTAGTGGTGGTAGTGGTGGTGGTAGTTGTGGTAGTGGTGGTAGTGGTGGTAGTGGTGGTGGTAGTTGTGGTAGTGGTGGTAGTGGTGGTAGTGGTGGTGGTAGTTGTGGTAGTTGTGGTAGTGGTGGTAGTGGTGGTGGTAGTTGTGGTAGTTGTGGTAGTGGTGGTAGTGGTGGTGATAGTTGTGGTAGTGGTGGTAGTGGTGGTAGTGGTGGTAGTTGTGGTAGTGGCGGTAGTGGTGGTGGTAGTTGTGGTAGTGGTGGTAGTGGGTATCAGGTTGTTGTATGAGCAGCATACAACACTGCCCTTGTGTGTGACTCCTGAGCTAGGTGAGGGGGAGGGAAGGGCGTTTGGGGGGAGGAGGGGAAGGGGGAGGGGGAGGGTAGGTGGTGTGTGAGGAGGTGAAGGAGCATTGAGGTTAGGAAGGCGGATGAAGGAAGGAGGTGAGGAAAGAGAAGGTGTGAAGTTGATGATGATGGAGGAAGAGGTGGAGGAGGAGTCCCTCCATTGGAGTCTACTTGAAGGGTGTTTCGGGGGTCAAAACCCCCGCGGCCCGGTGCGTGACCAGGCCTTGTGGTGGATCAGGGCCTGATCAACCAGGCTGCTACTGTTGGCCGCACGTTAACCGACGTAGGGACCACAGCCCAGCTGGTCAGGTACTGACTTTAGGTGCCTGTCCAGCGCCTTCTTGAAGACACCCAGGGGTCTATTGGTAATCCCCGGTGTGTATGCTGGGAGGCAGTTGAACAGTCTTATGTCCCTGACACTTATTGTAATTTCTTAGTTTACTCACTGCATCCTTGTTTTTCACTGGAGGGATGTTGCACCTCCTGCCGATTCTATTGCTTTCCTAAGGAGTGATTTCTATGTGCAGATTTGGTACTGTTTCCCCTTGGATTTTTCCAGGTGTAAATTATGATATAACTTTCTCGCCTGTGTTCCAAGGAGTACACGTCAAGGGACTTCAACTGTTCCCAGTAATTGAGGTGCTTTACTGTACTTATACATGCAGTGAAAGTTCTCTGTATATTTTCCAGATCTGTAATTTTGCCTGCTTTGAAAGTGGCTGTTAGTGTACAGCAACATTCCAGCCTGTGGGTATTTTCGTGATTCCCCAGAACTGTTATACCCACCCACCCTAGTGTGGGGAATGTAGGGAAGAGGGGAGTTAAGGGAGACGCCAAGCGAGGCGTCATTTCTGTGAACACTTAATTCTAAGAATTAACCTTGTAACTCATTAGACTAATTATGCACTACAATTAGATTCTCATTATCCATCCTATAATTTTCCTACCAGATGTGATAATGATATTGTTGTGATCTTTGAAAGTGAGATTCACTGACATTATCACTCCCAGGTCCTTCACATTAGTTTTCCTCTCTATTGTGCGGTTAGAATTTGTTTTATACTCCAATCTCGCTTTTATTTCCTCAAGTTTTCCATAGAAGAGATATTGAATTTTGTCTTCATTGAACTTCATATTGTTTTCTGTGGCCCATTTGAAGACCTGGTTAATATCCACTTGGAGATTTACAGTGTCCTCAGTGGATGACACTGTCATGCAAGTTCTAGTATCGCCAGCAAAGTAAAACTCAGTGCTAGGGTTTATATCTCTGTCTATATCAGATATGAGGATGAAGAACAGGATAGGCGCGAGTGCTGTGCCTTGTGGAACAGAACTTTTCTCAGTAGTCGCCTCTGACTTTACTGTTTACTATTACTCTTTGTGTTCTGTTAGTTAGATACAGCGTTTCTCAACCGGGGTTCCTCGGAACTTTAGGGTTCCTCGGAACCCCTGGGTTCCTCGGAACCCTAGGGTTCGACCCGAATTAAGTATATGTGTACCAATAGACAACCACAGGTTTCACATCAGAGAAGCAAATTTCGTTATGTAAATTGGCTTCAAAAATAACATTTCCTTGACCCATATATTTGTTCATATGACATTTTGCCTTCATTAATCTTATGCCTTTTCAACATTGTTAATAAACGATTAAGTTATTGTAATAGTTATTATATATTTTCGTTCTGTATATATGTGTTGTATATCATACTGGTTATTAATATATATTTTTTTGCTTTCAGATATGGTTATTTTGTGTATGTGTGTGTGTGTACTCACCTATTTGTGGTTGCGGGGGTCGATTCACAGCTCCTGGCCCCGCTTCTTCACTGATTGCTACTAGGTCCTCTCTCTCCCTGCTCCATGAGCTTTATCAAACCTCGTCTTAAAACTATGTATGGTTCCTGCCTCCACTACGTCACTTTCTAGGCTATTCCACTTCCTGACAACTCTATGACTGAAGAAATACTTCCTAACATCTCTTTGACTCATAGGAGTCCTCAACTTCCAATTGTGACCTCTTGTTTCTGTGTCCCCTCTCTGGAACATCTTGTCTCTGTCCACCTTATCTATTCCTCGCAGTATTTTATATGTCGTTATCATGTCTCCCCTAACCATCCTGTCCTCTAGTGTCGTCAGGCCGATTTCCCTTAACCTTTCTTCGTTGGACAATCCCCTTTGTTCTAGGACTAGTCTTGTTACAAACCTTTGCACTTTCTCTAGTTTCTTGACCAGGTGTGGGTTCCAAACTGGTGCTGCATACTCCAGTATGGGCCTAACGTATATGGTGTACAGAGTCTTGAACGATTCCTTAGTGAGGTATTGGAACGCTATTCTTAGGTTTGCCAGCCTTCCGTATGCTGCAGCAGTTATCTAATTAATGTGTGCCTCAGGAGATGTGCTCGGTATTATACTCACCCCAAGATGTTTTTCCTTGAGTGAGGTTTGCAGTCTTTGGCCACCTAGACTATACTCTGTCTGCGGTCTTCTTTGCCCTTCCCCGATCTTCATGACTTTACATTTGGCAGGGTTAAATTCAAGGAGCCAGTTACTGGACCAGGCTTGTAGCCTGTCCTGGTCCCTTTGTAGTCCTGCCTGATCCTCGACTGATTTAATTCTTCTCATTAACTTCACATCATCTCCAAACAGGGACACTTCTGAGTCTATCCCTTCCGTTATGTCATTCACATATACCAAAAACAGTACCGGTCCCAGGACTGACCCTTGTGGAACCCCACTCGTCACAGGTGCCCACTCTGACACCTCGTTACGTACCATGACTCGTTGTTGCCTCCCTGTCAGATATTCTCTGATCCATTGCAGTGCCTTTCCTGTTATGTGTGCCTGATCCTCTAGCTTTTGCATTAACCTCTTGTGAGGAACTGTGTCGAACGCCTTCTTGCAGTCCAAGAAAATGCAGTCTATCCACCCCTCTCTCTCGTGTCTTACTTCTGTTACCTTGTCATAAAACTCCAATAGGTTTGTGACACAGGATTTTCCTTCCCTGAAACCGTGCTGGTTGTCGTTTATAAGCTTGTGTCTTTCTAGGTGCTCCACCACTCTCCTCCTGATGATCTTCTCCATGACTTTGCATACTACACACGTCAGTGACACAGGTCTGTAGTTTAATGCTTCGTGTCTGTCTCCTTTCTTAAAATTTGGGACTAAATTTGCCATCTTCCACGCCTCAGGTAGTTGCCCAGTTTCAATGGATGTGTTGAAGATTTTTGTTAGTGGCACACACAACACCTCTCCTCCCTCTCTAAGGACCCACGGAGAAATGTTGTCAGGTCCCACCGCTCTTGAGGTATCGAGTTCACATAGCAGCTTCTTCACCTCCTCCTCGGTTGTGTGTATTTCATCCAGCAATTGTTGGTATACCTCCCTATTCTGAATTCCTGGAGTCCTTCCTGTCTCCTCTGTAAATACTTCTTTAAATCTCATGTTGAGCTCCTCACATACCTCTTGGTCGTTTCTTGTGAACTCCCCACCTTCCTTCCTCAACCTGATTACCTGGTCATTGACTGTTGTTTTCCTCCTGATGTGGCTATACAACAGCTTCGGGTCAGACTTGACTTTTGATGCTATATCATTTTCGTGTGTGTGTGTGTGTGTGTGTGTGTGTGTGTGTGCGTGTGTGTGTGTGTGTGTGTGCGTGTGTGTGTGTGTGTGCGTGTGTTAGTTACAATTTGGTCCTAGGAACATGTCGATTAGACACTAGGCCTGTTGTGTGTGTGTGTGTGTGTGTGTGTGCGTGCGTGTGTGTGTCTGTGTGTGTGTGCGCGTGTGTGTCTGTGTGTGTGTCTGTGTGTGCGTGTGTGTGTGTGCGTGTGTGTGTGCGTGTGTACTCACCTAGTTGTACTCACCTAGTTGTGGTTGCAGGGGTCGAGACATAGCTCCTGGCCCCGCCTCTTCACTGGCCGCTACTGGGTCACTCTCCCTGCGCCATGAGCTTTATCATACCTCTTCTTAAAGCTGTGTATGGAACCTGCCTCCACTACATCGCTTCCCAAGCTATTCCACTTCCCGACTACTCTGTGACTGAAGAAATACTTCCTAACATCCCTGTGATTCATCTGAGTCTTCAACTTCCAACTGTGTCCCCTTGTTGCTGTGTCCCATCTTTGGAACATTCTGTCTCTGTCAACCTTGTCAATTCCTCTCAGTATTTTATATGTCGTTATCATGTCCCCCCTATCTCTCCTGTCCTCCAGTGTCGTCAGGTCGATTTCCCTTAACCTCTCATCGTAGGACATACCCCTTAGCTCCGGGACTAGTCTTGTTGCAAACCTTTGCACTTTCTCTAGTTTCTTTACGTGCTTGGATAAATGTTGGTTCCAAACTGGTGATGCATACTCCAGTATGGGCCTAACGTACACAGTGTACAGGGTCCTGAATGATTCTTTATTAAGATGTCAGAATGCTGTTCTTAGGTTTGCTAGGCGCCCGTATGCTGCAGCAGTTATTTGATTGATGTGCGCCTCAGGAGATGTGCCTGGTGTTATACTCACCCCAAGATCTTTTTCCTTGATTGAGGTTTGTAGTCTCTGGCCCCCTAGACTGTACTCCGTCTGCGGTCTTCTTTGCCCTTCCCCAATATTCATGACTTTGCACTTGGTTGGGTTGAACTCCAGGAGCCAATTGCTGGACCAGGCTTGCAGCCTATCCAGATCCCTTTGTAGTTCTGCCTGGTCCTCGTCCGATTGAATTCTTCTCATCAACTTCACATCATCTGCAAACAGGGACACTTCGGAGTCTATTCCTTCCGTCATGTCGTTCACAAACACCAGAAACAGCACCGGTACTAGGACTGACCCCTGTGGAACCCCACTCGTCACCGGCGCCCACTCTGACACCTCGCCACGGACCATGACTCTCTGCTGTCTTCCTGACAGGTATTCCCTGATCCATTGTAGTGCCTTCTCTGTTATCCCTGCCTGGTCCTCCAGCTTCTGCACTAATCTCTTGTGTGGGACTGTGTCAAACGCCTTCTTACAGTCCAAGAATATGCAATCTACTCACCCCTCTCTCTCTTGTCTTACTGCTGTCACCCTGTCATAGAACTCCAGTAGGTTTGTGACACAGGATTTCCCGTCCCTGAAACCGTGTTGGCCGTCGTTGAAAAGCTCATTCCTTTCTAGGTGCTCCACCACTCTTCTCCTGATAATCTTCTCCATGACCTTGCATACTATACATGTCACTGTGTGTGTGTGTGTGTGTGTGTACTCACCTATTTGTACTCACCTATTTGTGGTTGCAGGGGTCGAGTCATAGCTCCTGGCCCCGCCTCTTCACTGATTGCTACTAGGTCCTCTCTCTCTCTCTCCCTGCTCCACGAGCTTTATCAAACCTAGTCTTAAAACTATGTATGGTTCCTGCCTCCACTATGTCGCTTTCTAAGCTATTCCACTTCCTGACAACTCTATGACTGAAGAAATACTTCCTAACATCCCTTTGACTCATAGGAGTCTTCAACTTCCAATTGTGACCCCTTGTTTCTGTATCCCTCTCTGGAACATCTTGTCTCTGTCCACCTTATCTATTCCTCGCAGTATTTTATATGTCGTTATCATGTCTCCCTAACCCTCCTGTCCTCTAGTGTCGTCAGGCCGATTTCCCTTAACCTTTCTTCGTAGGACAATCCCCTTAGCTCTGGGACTAGTCTTGTTGCAAACCTTTGCACTTTCTCTAATTTCTTGACGTGCTTGACCAGGTATGGGTTCCAAACTGGTGCTGCATACTCCAGTATGGGCCTGACGTATATGGTATACAGAGTCTTGAATGATTCCTTAGTGAGGTATTGGAACGCTATTCTTAGGTTTGCCAGCCGCCCGTATGCTGCAGCAGTTATCTGATTGATGTGTGCCTCAGGAGATGTGCTCGGTATTATACTCACCCCAAGATCTTTTTCTTTGAGTGAGGTTTGCAGTCTTTGGCCACCTAGTCTATACTCTGTCTGCGGTCTTCTTTGCCCTTCCCCGATATTCATGACTTTACATTTGGCAGGGTTAAATTCAAGGAGCCACTTACTGGACCAGGCTTGCAGCCTGTCCAGGTCTCTTTGTAGTCCTGCCTGATCCTCGATTGATTTGATTCTTCTCATTAACTTCACATCATCTGCAAATAGTGACACTCTGAGTCTACCCCTTCCGTTATGTCATTCACATATACCAAAAAAAGTACAGGTCCTAGGACTGACCCTTGTGGAACTCCACTCGTCACAGGTGCCCACTCTGACATCTCGTCACGTACCATGACTCGTTGTTGCCTCCCTGTCAGATATTCTCTGATCCATTGCAGTGCTTTTCCTGTTACGTGTGCCTGATCCTCTAGCTTTTGCATTAATCTCTTGTGAGGAACTGTGTCGAACGCCTTCTTGCAGTCCAAAAATGCAGTCTATCCACCCCTCTCTCGTGTCTTACTTCTGTTACCTTGTCATAAAACTCCAGTAGGTTTGTGACACAGGATTTTCCTTCCCTGAAACCGTGCTGGTTGTCGTTTATAAGCTTGTGTCTTTCTAGGTGCTCCACCACTCTCCTCCTGATGATCTTCTCGATGACTTTGCATACTATACACGTCAGTGACACAGGTCTGTAGTTTAATGCCTCGTGTCTGTCTCCT